>CABHPH010161313.1:57367-67565 GCA_902168325.1 Peromyscus nudipes
CTTGAACTCACAGAGATCCTCCTGCCTCTGCCTCCCCAGTGCTGGGATTAAAGGCATGCACTACCACCGCCTGGCTTCATCTGACATTTAATAAAACATTATTTAAGTTTCCATTGGAGTGCAAAATGAGTCCTCTCAGTGTGAAAGAGAAACACCATGCAGCTGGGAAGAAGAGGTTTCAGGGCCTCTCACTCCCTATGGACCACTCAGCAGGGGAACAATGCCAGAGACAGCCAAGTTCCTGCTACAGCCTTCTCTCCTGAAGGAGGAGGCTGCTGATATGCAGTGATTGATTGATTCTCTCTCCCTTTTTTCAGCAAAAAGGGGATAAGTATACAGAAAAGCGTATTGAAACCTACTCTCCATCCTCATCTCAAACTGTCTAACCAACGACTAAAGTACTTCTCAAGGCCTGTGTGATAATGCCATTCAGAATTGTGTTGCTCTATATTTTCAGGGCATAGAAAGCAAGTATTACCTATGTGGTTCCATTTATATTATACCATATACATTACCCTTAAATGACATTTCAGATATCCCCAAATAGAATGTTAGATGACAAAATTAGATGATTTTTTTTTTTTGCAAGCTGTTAGGATTTCAACAGGCGAATTTCTGTTTACTTCATACTTCTCATTATAGATTGGCTATGTGACCTTATTTTCAAGACTATTAGCACCTCATTTGTATGCACTTAGGCCGGCGCATTTCTCTGTCTTTCTCTGACACTGTTTTGCTTTCCTGATGGGAAGCCACATCTGTTATGTGCATCATATAATTATGTGTGGCACTGCTTGGATATTGCAGATGTAATTGACAGGGCCACATCAATTTGTTATCCTGTTATCCTGTATGTACAATGGAAGCATGAGATCAGTGTCTTGTTTAAGTCTAGTTCTTTCTTGCAATTAGTCTTCCCTTTAAATAATTGATGTTTCCTTGCTAATTATATTGAGTTAATTTGTTACTCTGGGTCTTTTCTCAAGGTGAACGCAGTTCATATTCATGTTCCAAAAATTTCTGTAAGCTAGCTTGCTATTCATGGTTTGCATCTTAAAGTATGACTTTTATTTTTGAGTTTTAACTCACCCACACAGCTTGCAGAGAAAACTAATAGTCGAATTTCTGGAAGTTCACCTATTCCATGTGGCCATTTGGATCACAGGGGCACACATTTTATACTGCCATTATATCTTTATTTATATAGAAAAGACTCCAATATTTGTGAGTGCATTCCGTGTTCTTAAGGCTCTTGAATTTAATTTAGTCAATGATTGTGTAGAACAGTGGAGACATGATTATTTTTTATATCAGTAAGTGGGTTATATCTCAAAATAAATCTGATAATGTATCATTTAGCATATTTAGTCAGTCTACCAGAGGAATAAATGAGCCTTTCTATTTGTTTTAGATTCTTTCTTGTAATATTGAGATGCCTGGTAGGGCAGGCCATCACAAATTAGGAACCCAAAAGAGCATTAGGGAATTTCAAAGGGACCAAGAGCAGTTTTACTGTGAATGGGAGGTAAGTGTGCAGTGTGCAGAAGTCATAATCCATCTTGTCAGTTCCTTGCAGCTTAACTCACTGTGGTTCCTTCTTTTAGGCAAGAGGACCAAAGAGTCTAGAAATGTATCCCTTCCTGTGAGTCTCTGATGATGTCATCCTTTAGTGATGCCAGATATGAGGGACAGTAAGTCTGAACCACCACTCCTATGTTAGGAACCCCAAACATGAGTCTTCTGGTTCTGAACTTGCCTTAATTGCTTGAGTAGTGGGGTAGAGAAATGCTTGAAGATCAGGAAACATGAGTTGTACTTCCACATTCTTCATATAAATTACAAGGTCAAGGGCAGTAAAATGTACAAAATGGTAAATGAACTTTACCATCAAATAATGCTTATACAACCTTTCCTGATTCTACTTGCAGAATGGTAAAATTTTATTTGAGAGGTTGGGAGTTCAAGGTCCAGGGAGGCAAAACAATGAATGGAAAAAATAAGCTCAAATACATGAGAATGATTTGTAAACTCTATTGTGGAGACCAAACAGAACTGCTGTTATTGTTCTGTCTAATTTCTTCCATGGTGATCTTTATAGCTTGTGGTTTTCTGAATCACCTTAAACTCAGAGGCAATATTCTCTAGTTGATTTTCAGTGTAATTGAATTTTTTATAAAGAGCAAGATGGCATAGTTACTTTGCATTTTAATAAAATGAAAGGGCTCAAATCCCTAATGTATTGTATGCAAAAGCAGTGTAATTTCTTTGGAGATTTAGAACTATGATCTAAAATATAGTTTGAATAGCTAAGTTCTTTTAATGTCATAGGAACTTTGCAATATTTTGAAAAGGTCCAATTAGGAATCTGACTTTAGTCTTGCAAGCAACATGACCCATTCTTCCTTAACTATGCAAATATTATGGGCTACTAATTCAGAATATCTAGTTCTGTAAAATACTGTTAATTGATTTTTCTTTAAAAATTAATTGCGTTGTGGAAATTGCAGTCTAATAAAAAGTGGATGGAAGTGCATTGAACCCACATATGTCCATTATCTAGTAGAATGAGTTTTCACATTTATGAGTTGGGACCTTTCAGAGTAAAAGGTTATATACCACAGGCCACTTTATTATTGCTGTTATAGCCAAGAATAACATATAATATAAAGCACCATAAACATTGAACCAACTTCTTCCAAGACAGTCAACTTTGAAGATAGTGGTAGTGAGTATAGAAGACTTGAGATCATCCCTTCTCTCCATAGCCCCCAGCCTCAAGCTTACTGCTAGTGATCACCAATATGAACACAGTCTGTTTCAGTCTTCATGGAAGTTACTGAGAGATGGTTTTGCACTTTTTCTCTATTCTCAGCTGGGGGGTGGGTGGGTGGGTAGGTGTTGTGCCCCAGAACATTTGTCAGTTGGCAGAAATCTGACTTTTTCAGTTTAAGAGTTGCTATTGATATTATTGACATTTAAGTATAAAAAGCAGAGATATAGTTTACAGTGCACATTTTGCCCTTGAATTTCTCATCTCTTCCCTGCTGGATATGCTGGATGGAATTCTTGGGTTTCTGAATGGATAGCAATGAACTCCTTGACACTGTGGTCATCAGGTTGTTCTTCCTTAGCCTGTTTGACACATCGCCATCACTGAGAGTGGACACAGTTGCTCTTTCAGCATTATAAGGAGAGCGAATTTCTCTGCCTGGATCTGCTCGACACTGCACTTGCTATAATGCTGACAACTAACCTACCCATGGGCACTTAATGAATTATTCCTGCCCCACTTTCTAAGAGACATTCATGCAGGACATCTGATTCTCTATTCCCCACAGTATAGGGAATCTATTTTAGTTGTAGACACAAATCCCTAAAGGAGTTGGGGATTATTTATAGTTAATATGGATTCTTTCCTTTACCACAAAGGAATGCATTTTTAGTGTGTGTGTGGGTCTCTTCAGGGTAGTTATTCACTCCTCATCCAGTATATAATTTGTTTTCCAGACTCCTTTTTTAAGATTTAGCTATGAGTTCTTCCAGTTTTCCATGCATGCCATTTTATGTGTTCACACAACCACACAATGCAACCAGTTTCAAGATTTCTTGTCATGCAGGAAAGTGTTTCCCAAAGCAGATCCACTAAGTGAATTACAGGAAGATCATCAAAGATACTTTTTGATACACGTTTCTATGGCTAAATTCTCTTGGTTTCTTTGTCAGCAGCCTTCTAAAGAACTTTCAAACAATAATGAGTCTGAGAGAAGCAATGGCAAGAATAGTATATCCCCAACTTATTTCAATACAGTTTTTTTCTCATGGAGTATTTAACCACAGGAAGATGGGAAGTTAAATGGAAGATTTACATTTTCATGATAGAATTTATGAAAATAATATAGTCATCTTGTTTTTGCTCAATGACTGAAATACTAGGTCAATATAATATTGCTAAGAAACTCGTGTCTCTTAGAAATGTCATTGAGTGTTTCAAAGAAATGCAGACAAAACATTATCTCCTATATTACTTTTTTTAACCTATGAAAACTACATTTTCTGAAAGTGAATCTTAAAGGATTAGAAAATCCACAGACTACCTATAGAAAATTACATAATTAATAAGGAAACTGAAACAAATCGTGGATGTAATCATGAGCTTATAGGAAACTGGATATAGGGAGGCCATGTTCCATTGTACAAGACCTTTCCTATATTGTACTTGTCCCAAACCCCCAATTCATCCAATTTTTACTTACTAATAGAAGATTCAAAAATAGAGGAAGATTTATTCTATGTATAGATGTAGATAGGAAACAAACAACCTGTATAAAAATGATACATGTATGCAATTAATTGCTAATAAAGCTGTGTATGTATTCCTATTTTTCATACTTTATAAACAGCATGAAAACTTCTTTTGTAGTTATCAGTGTGCTCAGAACTTTGTGTAGCTTTATTTGAGAAGATCTCTGTTACTCCAAAGTCTTCTTGGTTTCTGAATGAGAAACCTCTTTGAGCTGCAATTTTTTTTTTTTTTTTTTGGTTTTTCGAGACAGGGTTTCTCTGTGTAGCTTTGCGCCTTTCCTGGAACTCACTTGGTAGCCCAGGCTGGCCTCGAACTCACAGAGATCCACCTGCCTCTGCCTCCTGAGTGCTGGGATTAAAGGCGTGCGCCACAACTGCCCGGCTGAGCTGCAATGTTTTTAATCAGTAAAATGGAGAACAAAAATTTTTATAAGAGTTGGGGCTGGGGAAATGGGTCAGTTAAGTAAACTGCTTGCCTTGTAAGGATGAGGACCTGAGTTCACTTCCCAAAACCCATATTTTAAAAAGCCAGGTGTGGTGGTATACCTTTGTAATCCCTGTACTGGAGAGGTGATGGCAAGTGGTATCTGGGGCTCACTGGCCAGCCTGCCTAGCCTACTGGGTGACTCCAGGCCAACAAGAATCTCTGTGCCAAAAATAAAGTAGACATCATTCCCGAAGTACACCAACCAAGGTTGTTTTCTGGCCACACACACACACACACACACACACACACACACACACACACACCACACACACCCCTGTATACACAGAATACACAGAGATGTAAATGTGCCTTATGTGAATCTAAAATATGTAGTTGAGAATCTCTGTTGTGGGAGACATTATATAAATCTCTGCTTCTTTGCTATTCTAATTGGCATTTCCATTCAAGAACGTTCAAATCCAAAGAAAGAAGCAATAACAGACATCATGGTAGAGGTGGCACTGGAAGGGAGGATGCACCCTTTGGCCACTAATTAGTAGGGAAGAGTTGACCTATGCAAAACTAACTTGTTTTTTTCTGGATACATCATATGCTTCATATTTTTAAGAGAACAAATACATTTTTGTAGCAGGATGCTTCAGGTTTGATCAAGTATATTCTATCTTAAGGCTTGTGGTAAGGGTATGCAGTATTTTACACTGATTTGTTAAAGTAAATTCTATTGAAATAGCCTAGGTGCTTCAAAAAACAAAAATGGCCCAACATTTCATAAAATGCAGAAGTAGGTTATGGTTGTGTGTAGCTGGAGAGTTTTCTCTCTGGGTCCTACCAAGCCCCAGCAGTCCGACAGCCCACTTATAAAATAAACACACAGATGCTTATATTATTTAAACTGTTTGGCCTAATGGCTCAGGCTTCTAGCTATCTAGTTCTTACATCTTAAATTAATCCATTTCTATAAATCTATACCTTGACACGTGGCTCGTGGCTTACGGGCATCTTCACATGCTGCTAGTCCCACTGCCTTCCTGTTCTCCCATTTCTCCTCTCTGTTAGTCCCGCCTATACTTCCTGCCTGGCCACCAGCCAATCAGTATTTTATTTATTGACCAATCAGAGCAGCACATTTGACATACAGACCATCCCACAGCAGGTTGTGTTGTTTGTATAAGCATCTACTACAACAGTCTTCTAGTGTAGTCCCTCATTGTGTGTGCACTGAGTGTCATCACACGGCTTTTCATCACATGACGTTGAGTTAACCAAAGGGAGATTGGGGGAGGGTGGCGTTAAGGTGGGCCTGGCTTAATCAAGCGATCCTTGTTTAAAATAAGGAGATCCTTCTGCTGGCCTTGAAGGAGCAGACTACCATCTTGTTTGGAGAGCTGCACAGCAGGGAAGAGTGGCTAACCTGGAGTTGAAACTCCCTAAGAAACAGGAGCCTCTGTCCTGTGATGGTAAGAAGCCAAGTGTTGGGGATAGCTTGATTCGGTTAGCGGAGGATCATGAAGAGGATGAGGTTCCAGTTCACCCCACAATTCAGCTAGGAAGGCCAAGAGCCCACTACGGCTGTGCCCAGTTCTTCTAAGGTTGAGAATGGTTGAGTGGATGATGCCATAAACTATTGTCACTGACGATACAGCACTAAAATCTAATACAGTGTCATACAAGTTTTATGATGAATTTTAAGTATAATGGTGTTTGAAACTGAATGTAAATCTTTTGGTTCATATTTTTTATTTGGTCAAATTAATCAAGGTGAAGAAATTTAAGGAGATTATTTGATATGTGATCAAACTCTTTCAATGAAAATAAATTCTGAAACCTGAGGACAGTCACAATGGTATTATTTTTTAAATATATGTGATTACTTAAGTGATTTTAGGTGCTTATTTAAGCTATATTCTTTTAAAGATTTTGACCCAAAGTTTATGAAAAAAAATCTTTGTAAATCCTATATTTTATGTGTAGTAGAAACCACAGGATAATTCCATGATATCTAATGTTCCATTTAAGAACATTTTAGATACTAGAAGAAAATCTTTTTAGGACTCCAATAGCTTAAGAAATAATTCCATGAATTAACAAATGAGGTATATGGAATTAAAAATATCTTCAGTATAGAAAAAGAAATTATCAACACAGTGGACAGACAGCCTACAGAATGGGAGAATATCATTTCCAGCTGTATTTCAGACCAAGGGGTCATACCTACAATATATAAAGAACTGTAAAACAAAACAAAACAAAAAACAAACAAGCAAAAAACAACCTCCTCAATCTTCGGGCAATGAGTAGCCTGTTGGAACTGTATAGATAGTTCCCAAAAGAAGAAACACAAATAGCCAATAAATATTTTACAAGTGTTCAACATCCTCAGCCATCAAGGAAATGAAAATTAAAATTACTTTTAGATTATATCTCACCACAGTCACAATAACTAATACCAAGAACATGAGTTCTGTAGAGTGAGTTCCAGGATAGCCCCTACACAGAAAAACTCTGTCTCAAAAAACCAAACTGGAAAAAAAAAAGAAGAAAGTAACAACAAGTGTTGGGAAGAACATGTGGAAAGAGGAGCCCTTGGACACTGCTGGCAGGAATGTAACCCGATGAAGCCACTGTGGAAATCAGAAAAGAATTTCTTCAAAACAAAAAATAGAAGTATTATATGACCCAGTTATACTAACCCAGGCCATATACAGGATGGGCTCTAAGTTCTTCCTCAGAAATACTTGACACCCATGTTTGTGGCTGTACCGTTCACAACACCTAAGAAATAGAACCAGTCTAGATGCCCATCAATAGTTGAATGGATAAAGAAAATATGGCATACACACACAGAGGAATTTTATTCAGCTGCAAAGAAGAATGAATTCATGACATTTGTGTTGATTGAATTGGAAACTATTGTGTTACACAAAATAAGCCAGACTCACCACACATGAGGATACTAGATTTTAATTATATATGTATATATTATAATTTATTATATATATTTCAATTATGTGTTTGTGTTTATGCACATTTGTGTACATATATGTACGTGTGTGTGGTAGGATGTAGGTCATGAAACTAAAATGGGACCATGTAATGGAAAAGAGATCTTCAGGGGAAGAAGTGGGCAATAGAATACATGTGACGTGTCCTGTTGGAGGACAAAGGGACAAGTGGCAAACTGGTGGTGGGGTGGGGGAGTGGAGGAGGAAGATAAAGAAAAGCAAAGTATTATGAAAATATGGTAATGAAATTCATTACGTTGCACATTGCTGAAAAATACTAAAGAAAAAGAAAGGAGAGAGAGAGAGAGAGAGAGAGAGAGAGAGAGAGAGAGAGAGAGAGAGAGAGAGAGAGAAAGAAAGAAAGAAAGAAAATTCTGTTGATGTTCCTTTTATTCATTAATGCTGCATAAATCAGAATCAGAGAGAGGCTAGGAAGGACAGCATGCATAGTTCTTAAAGGGTGCTAGCAGCATACCCCTATTTTAAGCTAGAGTACAGGTATTTTCAAAGAGGCATTAACATCAATAAAATTAATTACTACCCAACTAAACTGACTTTTGTCTTTGGAGCGTTTTGCTCTGTCATGCCCTGACCTTTGTTAGTGCTTATTTGTATTTTATGAGCTATTGGGGTTGTCACATTTTTTTCAACTAGAGGCTGTGGTTTATTTTATGAGCCTTTTCCAGCAGGAAAGCATGAATATATCCCAGAGTTAAATCTTTTGGGGTAATTCAGAAAGAAACATGCTGGAGAGCTGATAAAGACTCTACAGTGTAAACCGGGTTACTGTGGTTTGGCTTTTAGACTTTGATCTTTGTGCTATCTTCAGGGAGCGGTGGTGTATGGGTGACCCTGGGGAGCCTTCCTCCTGCTCTGTCTTACCTCTACTTTGATAAAGGGTCACAGTGAACTTTGCACCTCCACTGTGCAGCATGCTTTCTTTTTTTAGTAGCCGTCCTGCTGTCAAAATGCTCGAACATTCCACACCCTTCAAAATGATTTCAGCTCTCATTTAACCTTCAAAGAAAATGTTTGAAATAAGAGGAGAGGAAGAAAATTGGTAAAGTAGTGGGGATTGGATTGCGTATGACTGAGCTCAGCAATATGACAGCTGATTAACTCTGGTCTTCTTATGCGTTTGGTGAAAATTGCAGTGGTTCATATTACTTTGATGATCTGTTGTTTTTAAGTCAACAGCAGTAGTGTGTCTTGGAAACAATATATCCCCCTTCCCTGTTTCTATTGTCTTAGACTCTTAATCAAAGCATGAAAGACTGATTTGTAATTTTGTAAGCAGCAAGGGTCTTTAAATGAAATTGATTAAACATTTCTTTTCATTTTTCTCCCCCAAAGCCTCCTCTCCAGGCAAGCTCTCAGAGATGGAATATTACTGAGGCTGCCGGTGGCTTCCATTAGCTGGGCTGCACCTCGAGGTTTACTAATGAGCCTAGGAGGTGTTTGCTGACATTGCTGATGATTTGAAAGCATGCTTTAACGATCCCTTTGCATTGATTGTGGCTGCTTTCCTCACGGCCTCTGCTGTAACTATTCTGTATCGTATTTTTCATTTGGAATTTTTCTTTTGTATGTTCGTTTGTTTGCTTGACATTTTGTTGTTGCTAGTCATTCTGCTTTGGCAGGCAGCTAGGGTCAATTAGCTTTGCTACTTTTTATTTGGGGGAAGATGATTTATAGGTCTCTATATTGAGTTAAACTCCTCCCTTTCCCAGTATATTGCGAGTAAATACTCAAGACGCTGCAGTGGTTGCTAAGTTACTCTTTCAGAAGGAACAACACGGTCTTGGATCACATCTAAGTGCATCTCATAATGGCAATGTCCTCTTTTTATTCTGGGGTTAGGCTACTGTTATTTATAAATATTTTTTTACTGTTGGATACCAGCTTGGGGTTGGGCCATGTGACTCATTCTTGTATCAAAAACTAATTGACTCCCAGTATGCAAGCGGGTTTCCCCTTGGTGGTTATTTTGTGTGTTTATAACTCAGCCATGTTTGGCAGAGATCTCAACTCTTTTAAACTTATACAACATCTGAGTCACCTCAGGTTTTGTCCAACACTGACCACATGACCAGCAGAGTAGATCCTCCTCTGGTCTCCATTAGATACGTGTTCCCGGGGATCACAACCTCCCCTTTGGTTAACCAGCTAACCTATACCAGTGTCGGCTGTGTCACCCTGAGAAAGGTCACTTGAGCTTTCGTTTCTCTTAAAGTGTGCAGCATAGATGCTCAGGCTTCTCAGCAGTGAGTTCTTTTTCATTTTCCTAGGAACGCATAACACCTGCAGTGAAAAGCACTGCACGTATATAGAAATTAACAAATGCTGAGTGAATGTTGACTCCTCCCCCGCCACCCTCCCCGCAGCTCTCTGCATACAATAGATGTAAGATGATTGCAATGTAGCAGTGTGTACACATAATCAGAGC
>CABHPH010161315.1:0-36859 GCA_902168325.1 Peromyscus nudipes
CCAGCCTACCACTTTCTGGAACTGTTGTGGGGATAAATGATCTGACAACAGGGGGCTGTGAACATGCCTGGTTGGGGGAGTGTGCGCCTCAACACTGAGGTCCCAGTGTGCACAGAGCTCTGTTGGGACAGGACTTACGAGACGGGAACTTGCTGATGTTGTTGGCCACTCGAATGAGCATGCGTGCCCCCTTCATGTGGTCTCCATTCTTAACATGAATCTGAAATAAAAGATGTCTTTCATTCTTGCAGCCTTACATGAGCTCCAATCCACGCTTTCTCTCCCCAAACAATTGCTTGTGGCCCAGACATGACTGAGCTGAGATTCCCAAGCCTTGCCTTGCTCCTGCCACTGGGGTTTGCTTCCTGTGTCCTCCTCCAACAGCTGGCACCTAACACCACGGCTCTGTCCTATGTCCTCCTCCAACAGCTGGCACCTGGCACCACGGCTCTGTCCTATGTCCTTCTTCAACAGCTGGCACCTGACACCACGGCTCTGTCCTATGTCCTTCTTCAACAGCTGGCACCTGACACCACGGCTCTGTCCTATGTCCTCCAACAGCTGGCACCTGACATCATAGCTATGCTCAGTACTGTATTCTGTCTTGGGACACCCCAGGTAAATTCCCGGGCCACCTTTTCCCGGCCTCTGTGGGCTAATGAGTTGTCTGAGACCTGAGTGCCGAGTGAGTCAAGGTCTGGGAGGGAAGAGAAGGGCAGCTTGTGAAAGAAGTGAGTCCAGCCTGTGCTGGGAGGTTGAAAGCGAGGTCAGTATGCATGCGGTTTGGGAAGCAAGGAGGGCTGAAGGTGGGTGGGATGAAGCTGTGGCAGGCAGACGCCCAGCCCCACAGCCACAAAGAGACTGTGACAATTTTACATCCATTTCTTCAGCCTTGACAGGATTAAACTGTTTTGGTTTGTCTTTTGTCTTTTTTTGGTTTTTCAACACAGGGTTTCTCTGTGATGCCCTGGCTGTCCTGGAACTCACTCTGTAGCCCAGGCTGGCCTCAAACTCAGAGATCCGCCTGCTTCTGCCTTCCGAGTGCTGGACTAACGGTGTGTGCCACCATTGCCTGCCTTGTTTTGTTTTGTTTTGTTTTGTTTTGATACAGGGTCTCTCTATGTAGCCTTGGCTGTCCTCTAACTCACTCTGTAGACCAGGCTGTCCTGGGATTCAAAGAGTTCCCCCTGCCTCCGCCTCCGAAGTGCTGGGATTCAAAGTGTGAGCCACCATGCGCACTCAGCCCAATGGTTAAGCGGTTTTGATACCACAGTCACAAGTTTAGGAAGTCCTGGCAGTGCTTGATGCTACGTGAGACTGGCACAAAGGGGGAGTCACATGGGTGCTCGGCCATAGAAGGGAGTGGAAGCCTGGCTCAGCATGGAAGGGACAGGTCCAGGGCAGCTGAGGGCCAGCTCTGCTTGGGCAGCTCCTTCCAGAGCCTGCTCTTGCTTCTGCTCCATCCCCACCACCTTGTTTTGAACCCTTTCCCACTTCTTATGCCTCCATTTTGCTGGGTACGCACTCCTGAGCCGCTGACCTCTGTCATGTCTGAAGCTGGGAACGACCCCTCTGCCTCTCCAGCCCTGGGTCCTTTGGATGCCCTGAAGGGAAGTGCACTCCCAGGGCCGAATGTTGGGGTATAATGCCTACTCTTTATAATCAGTGTTTCAGGCCTGTGTAGTCTCCCATGGCTATGGAAGTCTGAAAATTAAAACTACATAAAGTTAAAAGTCCACTCTATCTGCTGGGCCAGCTCCATCCCAAGTGCTCCACAGCCAGACCTGGCGGTGGGGGATGGGGCACCATACTGGTCAGCACAGACACGAACAGTTCCACCACTAGAAAGTTCTGCTGAACTGTGTTTAAGTAGCTGATAATTAGGATTTAAACCCTTTATAAGTGGACTTTGTGAGGGGTCATCAAGGTTGAAAGAGCTCGCTGTACTGGACAGACAACCGTCTTAGCACAGACACAGAAAGAACTTGACATCACTGACGTTTTGGGGAGATACGTAAACTGAAGCCTTTCTGAATCTGTACAAAGACCTAAGTGAATGACATACATATGCAGGGGCTGGAGAGATGGCCTAGCACACTCCAGTTCTGTTCCCTGTACCAATGGTGAGTGGATCCTAACTGTAACTCCAGCTCCAGGGGATCCAATGCCCGTGGTTCCTGTGGGCACCACACTCATGTGCACATACCCATACACACATGATTAAGATAATAAAAATAGATAAATCGTAAACGAAACAGAAGCCAGGCACGGTGGTGCACACTGTAATCCTAGCCCTGGAGATGGGAGGCAGAGGCAGGAAGATCGCCACAATTCAAAACTAGCCAGTTTTCCACAATTCAAAACTAGCCAGTTTTCCACGCTAAATTCCAGGAATAAACAGCATGACTCTGTCTTAAAACAAACAATAACCAAACCAAACCAAACCCCAATACACAGGGATGGGATGCAGCTCAGAGGTACAGTGTTCGTCTATTATGCTGAGGCCCTGGGCTCAATCCCAATCTACACATATACAAAAAATATAAAAACAAAAGCAACAAACAGAAAGGCTCCAAATATACAACTAGAAACAAATAGGCCAGCCTACGTGGGGAGATCCTGTGTCCGAAACAACAACAATAACAAAAACCAAAACATGGGCAAATACACATGGCGAAGTCTGCGCCGGCTTTCCTCCCACCCGAATGGCTTTAGTGCTCTGAAACCTCATAGCTCCCTCCCAGGAGGAAGCCACCACTGCTCGAGGCTTCAGGCTTCTTCTCCTCTCAGGAGTCACTACCGTAACTACTCACTTCCTGCCCTTTGGTCTACACATGGCACCACTCTGGAGTCGGCCTATGTTGCTTTTGCTACTTGACAATACAGAGATGCAGGAACTGGTTCTAATGCTTGGAGAGGCACCTGAAGGAAGCCCCGTCCGGGAGCAGACCTGGCAGGTTAGACCCCACACCACCCCTGCAGGCCTTACCCTCACGAGTATGTAGCTGTGCAAGATCATGAGGTTGGTCGCCATCTCCGAGGGGATTTTGATCTTCTGCGCTTTAAGTTCTGCGTACATACTGAAAAGAACATCATGCGCGTTCCGGTAGTTTCCTTGGAAAAAGAGCAGAGGGGTGTTACTGCAGAAGACGCGACCCTCACCTCACAATGAGTTCGTGAATCATGTTACCAACAGCATTTCAAGCATATGGCAATGTAACAGCTTTTCCATTTTTGTTGATGGTAATAACAGCCAGTGAGTCACTCTGGGGAAAAAATGGTGGTGCCTTAGAGGTGACCCCCAAAGTGTGCCAAGACCTTCAAGTTCAGCTCCTCCTCAGGCCCATGGTTAGCTTCCTCTGGAGCTTGATGAGGATGCCAGTGTTCCTAAAACCTCAAGCCCAATACCCCCAGGCCACACCCCAGGCCACCAAAGGGGATGGGTGTCGCAGCTCTGTGGCAGGATATCTAGTTATGTGTGAGGTGCCGTCCCCAGAACCACAAAACCAGACCCCTCAAAGGCAGTGAGATCCAGTGAACATTCTGAGGCAGAGGCTCAAAGCCCGCCACCTTCTCAGCCCTTCTTGGCCTTGTCCGTGGCACCGGCTCCTCATCCCTTGCTCTCTGGTCCTTCACCCCAGTCGTCACCATCCTCATCTCCATCCTCCATCTCTGCCCACACCTTGTTCCTAGGGGGCCCTCGTCCTTTCTGGTTATATCTCTCTAGTCTCATTTGTCACCCTGAATAACAACTCTGAACTCAATTTCTTTCTCTTCTAATCATGAACCTCAAGGGCAGAACTTTGGCCCAGTTCTCTCTAGGTTCTGAGCTCCCAGAATGCAGTTACAGAGAAGAAATTGTCCAGCAAGAGAAGGCCTCAGCATGGTTACCCACATGCCCTGGGACAGGGAATGATTTTTCCTTCTTTGAATCCTAGAAAAGGCGATCTGCTTGGTCCTCTGGGGTCAGAGCAAGCCTAGGCTAGAAGCTAGCTCCTCTCTCCTGGGCTTTATTCCATTACCTGCAGCTCGGTGTAAAGCACTGGCCCTGCATGGGCAGGGCCCTGGCTTGATCCCCAGCACCACAGAAGCCTGTCAGAGCTAGGGACACACCTGCAGACTGCTCTTCTCGGGCGATGATGATGGCGGTCCGGGCAGCTTCACGGTACTGTTTTAGCGCCATGTACAAGCGGAACAGGTACTTGGCATCCTGGTGCACAAACCATTAGTGAAACGTCACTTTCTTCATTAGCCAAGGGGGAGAAACACTTCTAACTGTGCCTTTTAGTCAAAACACGTTCAGCTCCCAGTACCAGAAGTGACGTTTTAAAAAGCCAGTGGGCTCAGCTTACTCTGCGCAGGAACTTATTCTAAGCGGTTAGGAAAACTGACGAAACCTTCAGACCTACCCTGTCCTCATTCTGTGGACGGTAAAGTGAACCCAGGGAGAGGGACAGTGAGGCTCTGGAGCAGTGACCAGGATGCATTCTACTCCTGACCCTGCTCCACACAGCCTCTCCGGGGATGGGGAATGGACATCTTAACATTGATATAAGTCTTCTCGGATTATAATTCCCCTTACCCATTTCCACCGATTGCAATCGGAGGCTGTTTCTCTCTGTACTTGGGGCTGGTGTCCAGTTTATTAAAATTAGTGGGCTTAATGGGAGAGGTGTGAGACAGCAAACGAGGGACTGTGTCTTTTGACAAGTCACCCAAGCCCCTCCGGGTCTCAGCGGCTTTATCTGGATGAGAAGGGCGATGGGTGCAGAGATTCGGTCTCTTCCCTGCCGTGAGGGGGTTGCTGCCTCTCCGCACCAGTGGCTAGAGTCTGTCACAGCAGATGGCTTCCAACATGGAGGCAAAGGAGGACAAAAGGCTCTGGGCACTTGCTGAGACATCACATCTGTCCTCATCAAGATGGAGCAGGTGGATTTCTATAGTAACACGCAGGGGCCATGGATTCTGACATATGCTCTTAGCCTCGACCTTATCGTGATTTACACTTATATCTAATATGACTTTATATTAATTCTACAGTTTACAAATGTGAATAAAACACTGTCATTTTTAGGGCTCATTGCTAAGTCAACAGTTTCAGTGATTGCTTAACACAGCGTCTAGAATAAACCAAACTGTGACAGTTAGAAAAACTGTGGTTGGGAGGGCGGTTCCGTCAAAGGGCGTGGCTGCTGCACAGGTCCCTGTCAGAGTGGCATTGATGACATCCTCTAATGTGGGTGTGGCTACTTTCAGGGTGACACTTCTACAGTCTGCAAAGTCATGGCAGGACATAAGAGGACAGATGAACCCCAGAGAACCCCCGTACCTTCGGCATGCCGTCGCTCTCCCCCATCAGATGGTCTATCAGCTGATTGGTCAGAAGCTCGTCTTTGGCCTGGCCCACCTGGTTTACAAGAGAGAAACTGGTTTAATTCTGCATCTTAAACTTAGCAGGGATAGGGAGTGAGGGCGGAGCAGAAAAGCAAACAACTTTCTGCTAAGGAAATGGAATAAAAAACACCTAAGAATAAAAACACCACGTAAATGACCTGAAATACAATTTAGCCCAGAGTCCTTTTTCATTTGTGTATCGTCCTCAATAAAATTCCATCCTTAGAAGCTGTAGTTTTTCTTAGCTGCTTGTAACAAAGTATGATCTTTTCCTTTGTACACACAGAGAATGTACTTCTTGGATGTTTCAATAAAAACATTAAGGGGCTGGAGAGATGGCTCAGCAGTTAAGAGCATTTGCTGCTCTTCTGGAGGACCTAGCTTCAGGGGATCTAACACCTTCTGGCTTCCATGGGTTCCTTCCCCCACCCCATAAATAAATCTTACACACACACACACACACACACACACACACACACACACACACACACACACACCCCAGGGGCTGGAGTGTTGGCTCAGCAGTTAAGAACACTGGCTGCTGGTTCAATTCCCAGCACTCATATGACAGCTCACAACCACCTGGAACTCCAGTCCTAGGGGATCAAATGATCTCTTCTGGCCTCCACAGGCACTGCAGAAATGTGGTGCACAGACATACGTGCAGGCAAAACACCCATACACATTAAAATAAAAACAAACAACAACAACAAAAAAACCCACTGTCACCAATACCGCCACCATAACCTCTCAAGATTAGTGACCAACATGCTTTTCGAACAGCTCCATATCTTGAGCATACGTGCTGTGTCTTAGGCAGGCTGAACATCCTCATCTGAGAATCTGAACTCTGACGTGTGTGTGTGTGTGTGTGTGTGTGTGTGTGTGTGTGTGTGTGTGTATGCCTGTGGGTAGAGGCCAACGGAAGATGTTGGGTTTCTTCTCTACTGTTCTCACATGTTTTGAGACAGGGTCTCTCATTGAGCCCAAACCTGCCACTTCAGCGAGGCTGGCTGTCTAGCAAGCTCCGGGGATCCTCCCATCTTACCCTCACCTCCAGTGCTGGTGTTACAGGCACATGTGACCATGCTTGGCTTTTATGTGGGTTCTGGGGATTTGAACTCAGGTCCTTGCCTTCTCGGCAAGGGCTCTTACCCACTGAGCCACCCCCCTCGACCCTGAAAATGGAAACTTTTAAAGCACCAACATGATACTCAAAGAGTTTCCAATTTGGAAGCGTTTCAGCTTCAGAGTGAGGGAACTTTCTGGCAAGCTCTAATAATCAGTGTGAGAGCTATACAGGCATTTGTTTATGGGAAATGGAGTAGCTTTTGTCAAACTGACTACGAGAAATTTCTACTCAAAGGGGGACCCACAAGGTCTTCTCTTTAACTCAGATAGTGTGTCCTGATGTGAAAGGACAGCTCTTGTTTGCTTTAATAATTTAGGAAAGGGTGGGGATGTGATAGATCGTGCGTTGACAGCTGTCAGGGTTAGACCATGGCTATAGGAGTATGTTGTATAGGTTGGTGAGGTTTTGCGTATATTTGGAAGTTTCTGGGTTTTTGTTTGTTTGTTTCTTTTTTTGAGACAGGGTTTCTCTGTGTTGCCCTGGCTGTCCTGGAACTCGATTTGTAGACCAGACTGGCCTGGAACTCAGAGATCTGCCTGCCTCTGCCTCCTGAATGCTGGGATTAAAGGTGTGCACCACCACCACCCAGCTCTGTTTGGTTTTAAGACAGGGGTGTCAGGTAGCCCAAGCTGACCTCTAACCCACTATGTAGCAGAGGATAACCCTGAATCTTCCCATCTCCATCTCCTGGGATTACAGGCATGTGCCACCAAACAGTGCTGGGGATTAAACCCAGGGCTTCCTGAATATATTCCACCAATAAGCTACATTCTTGACTCCTGGAAAGGTCTTCAGAAATTAAAACAAATAAACACTAAATAAACTATTAGCACTGTTTGAAGTTCCAATTCAGAGTTTACTTACGGTTTCAATGGCCATTTCTATTGCCACATTGTCTTCTGAGCTTGGGCATTTCAGGAAGTGCTTTAGTGCCTAAAAGGAGAGATGGACAGCAGCTAAAAACCATCAGGCTGTCTGTGTGCACTGGGCAAGTCAGCCTTACCACACAGAGACCAAATGTGGGTGTGCCGCGATCTCAACCAGGGCTCTGCACAGTTCCGGGCCTTTTGCCTCTGTTCTTTGGTGACAGCGTATCACTAGGCAGCCCTGGCTGGCCCAGAACTCATCATGCAGACTAGGCTGTGACCTTACCGAGACCCACCTGCCTCTGTCTCTTGAGTTCTGGGATGAGAGGTGTGCACCACCACCCTGACAGACCCACTTCAAAAGCTGGGTCTAGTTCTAAAACATGGAAAGATCCAGAGAACCTTCTAAAGAACTGAGTTCTGATTTATGATAAAATGAAAATGTAAAATGAGTTCTTTTCCTTAGGAAGATTTGATTATTTTAAGTCATTGTTTCTATCGTGTGTGTGTGTGTGTGTGTGTGTGTGTGTGTGTGTGTGTTTCTAAGGATGGAACCCAGGGCCTCCTGCATGTCAGGCAGATGCTTACGGCTGAATGATCCCCTATTCCTTTCATTTAATATTCATTGACACCTGCTCCTGTTTGGGGGAGGGGCGGGCTGTGCTGGAGTCTGTGAAGAACAGGATCAGGAGGAGCCTGACGTGGCCCCACTTTTTGTGACACACTTAACTGGGGAGATTGGTGTGAGGCGGTGGCAGGAACAGGAAGCATCTTAGTTCCTGACACACACCTGTGAAGGGCTCTGTGGGAAGTTGGTTTAGGTGTTCTGAGCAGGCAAAAATGGTCCTGTGTGTGGATGACCTAAAGGGGACAGAGGGACAAAGATGCGCAGATTGAACAACTCTGAGGTAGTCACTGAGCGAGCAGAGAGGAGGCAGATGGAGGGTGATGTTGGCAAAGGCCTGGCTGCCAGCATCTAGTGCGGCATACTTCCACAGAAACAGCTGGAGGCCATGTTGGGATGTCCAGGCTGGCCGGCCAACTGATGGGGAATTAGCTTGCATGCCAGCTAAGGAGTTTGGATATCTTCTAAAAGGTCACAAGTGGCAAACTGGCAGCCTGTGTATTGTATTCACAAACAGACATGTTTTCCTTGGCCAGTGAGGCATTATGCAAAAATCTGGACAATATTTTGAATTTGGGAGACTTAGGCTTCTGTTTGTCTTGAAGGACACTGTGACCAGACCACACTGAGCTCAGCCTCCTGAACTCAGCAGTTTGCCTGGGGTAAGCAGTATCTGTTCCCTTCAGGAAGATACGTGAGATCCAGCAGTGACAGGCATCTCAACCCCAATGTCTCTTCTTTGGACACTGTACTTCCTGCCTTAGGCAAAGCGAGTTCTATTGGGGGGACAAGATGATGACTTAGAGAAAGGTAAAAGCCAGAGGCAAAAGGTAGATGGAATAATTTAAGAAAAGCTAGCTAGAAACAAGGCAAGCTAAGGCTGGGCATTCATAAATAAGAGTAAGTCAGGTGGTGGTGGCACACGCCTTTAATCCCAGTACTCAGGAGGCAGAGCCAGGTGAATCTCTGTAAGTTCAAGGCCAGCCTGGTCTACAGAGACCCAGGACAGGCATCAAAACTACACAGAGAAACCCTGTCTCGAAAAACTGAAAAAAAGTCTCTGTGTATTCATTTGGGAGCTGGGTGGCAGGCTCCCCAAAGAGTAAAGAGTAAAAGATACCAACTACACATGTTGAGAGCCTGGGTTGACCTCCAGTACCAACAACAGAAGCCAATGGTGAGATCTCAAGTCTGAGTGTCTGGGAGCACACTGGGATTTAGAGTATTTCCACAGCCACTCCTGTGGTGTCCAGGGTATGTTTCCCTGGCAAGTACTAACCCGTGAATACTGGCCGCACAGCAAGAAGAATTTTCCGGCCTGAAAGTGTCTCTTTTCCCCTTCAAAATACAAGGCGATGCTCTGGTAGTCTTCATTAGTTGTATCTTCAGAACCTGCAACACATGTTCACTGAGTAAAATATCTGAGGAAAACCTGATGATCCGCCATTGCCAATCTGAAACGAGTGTCTATGAGAGGCAATCTGAAGCCAGGAGGCTGGGCCAGCGACATGGCTCAGTCAGGGAAGAGCATGCTGTGCCCGTCTGGTGACCTGAGTTGGATCCCCAGGATCTACACAGAAGTGGAAAGAGCCAATCCTGTAAGGTTGTCCCCGCCTCCAAACACACACTGTGACACGTGTGCTCTCCCTCCACATCATAGCATTCACACACACACACACACACACACACACACACACACACACACACACACACAAGCAGCCTTAAAAAAACCCAGGAGATTAAAAGCCTGTCAGCATTGAACATCAATCCTGCCACCCTGTCTGTTTCATCACAGAGCATATTTATCATAATTACTTCAAATATTAACACTGTCCTGCCTGTTTCACTCACAACAGGAATCATAACAGGAAAGGATGAGGTCCATGTGAAAACTATGATCTCCTATTGTTCTTTGAGAATTTATCATTCTCAGACTGAATCTCATATCCTAAAACAGCAGGATCGACCGTGTGTAACCTTCACCATGACCCATCTAGAGCTTCAGAAAACCAGAAGCCAAATTAAACCCCAACACAAACACAGTCCAACTTGTTGTTCTATCCACCCATCCATCCATCCACCCACCCATCCATCCATCTGCCACCCATCTACCCACCCACCCACCCACTCATCCACCCACCCATCTATCCACCCCATACATCCATCCATTTTAGGGCCTTATGATGTAACTCAAGTTGGCCTCAAACTCATCCTCCTGCCTCAGCCTCCAGGTCTGACACTGCTTTTGCCCATCCTTCATTTTTCTTTATGTTCTCCAGTTATCTAATGACTCCCACAAATGTGTTCCCTTGAGCTCTGAAATAAATTTTCTCATGGCTCTTATCAATTCATAGGGGCACTCTGTGAATTCTACAAAAGCAAAAAACCCACAAAAGGACAAACATCTTCTTACCCCACTTATATGAGATACTTGGAATAGTCAAATTCATAAAGATGAAGTAGAATAATGGTCAGCAGGGGCTGGGGACAGGGGCATGTGGCTCATTATTCAGTGGGGACAGAGGTGCAGTGTGGGAGGCTGACAAAGTTCTTGAGATAGCCAGTGCTGACAGCCACACAAGTGTGCATGTTCTTTTTTTTAATTAAAATAAGTTTTATTATTTATTTTTATGTGCATAGGTGTTTTGCCTGCATATATGTCTGTGCACCATATGGGTGCAGTACCTGTGGAGGCCAGAAGAGGGTGTTGGATCTCCTGGGACTGGAGTCATGTGGGTGCTAGAAATCAAATCCAGGTCCTCTGGAAGAGCAGCTAGTGCTCTTAACTGCTCAGCCATTTCTCCAGCCCAAATGTTTAAAAAAGAATTGAAATTTGTGCTTATTTACTTTGTGCATGTAGAGTCTGGAGGACAACCAGGGAGTCAGTTCTCTGCTTCCACCACGAGGTTTTCGGTTGTCTGTCTGTCCTGGTGGAGGCTCCTTTACCTGCTGAGCCTTTTCACTGAGTCAGTGTGAGTGTTCTGACACAAGAGAAATCACGCCCTGCCTTTTAAAATGGAACTGCTGGGGACTGAATCCAGGACTTCACCTGTGCTAGAAATGCACCTGTCTAAGAATCATACAATGTACGTATTCTCAGAAAAGAAAATTCTGTTTTGGATCTGCAAAATCTTCAAAAAACCATAATTAGTATATATTGCTTTCTTAAAGTAACCTTACATTCTGAACCGGTATCTCAACTTCTGTTTTATAAAAACATTTTCTTTAAAAAAACAAACAAACAAACAAACAAACAAAAAAAACCCCAAATGGTTATTTTTAATGGGTATGAGTGTTTTGCCTGCATATTCATATGTACCACATGTATGCAGGTTCCCAAACAGGCCACAGGACGGTGTCAGATCCCCTGAACTGGAGTTGCAGACTATTGTAAGCTGCCATGTGGGTACTGGGAACTGAACTCAGGTCCTCTGCAAGAACAGCCAGTGCTTTTAACCCCTTAGCCACCATCTCCCTAGCCTTTGAAAACTTTTTTTTTTTTTTTTTTTTTTTGGTTTTTCGAGATAGGGTTTCTCTGTGTAGCTTTGCGCCTTTCCTGGAGCTCACTTGGTAGCCCAGGCTGGCCTCGAACTCACAGAGATCCACCTGGCTCTGCCTCCCGAGTGCTAGGATTAAAGGCGTGCGCCACCACCGCCCGGCTGAAAACATTTTTATTGTCTAAGATAATCCTGCGTTTCCCATCACCTTCGTGGTGAAGTCCTGCTTACCACTTCTGATTGAGAAACAGCAGGGTTTGGGAAATGTGGCCCCTCTTGGAATTGACCCTATATTTCTGACAGCTGCTTTTCTTATAATCCCGCCTCACCTTTAGGCTATAGCGAGCCTGAAACCCAGCAAGTAACATGTGTGTATACGTGTATACACGGCTTAGGTTTGTACAGGAGTGCTTGTGTGTACACCCATCTAAGCTTTAGATTGGAAGTGTTTCTAGGATAATGCAATCTTTAATAAGTATGGAGGGGACACAATGGTATTTACCAATGATGTCTGCGTAGATCTCCATTTTGTTGTGCTGCTGAGCCAGGGTGAAGGCTTCATTGTTACATTTGGACAGGACCAGAAACTGGATGGCAGACCCATAGTCACCAAGCTGGAGAAAGAACCTATGACAAAGGGCTGTCCTTAGCTTGACTCTCATGTCAAGTTTATGACTGTGATGGTCAATTTCATCACCTTGACAGGTTCTAGAAACATCCAGGGGGCACAATTCTGGGCATGTCTGAGGAGGCAGTTTCTAAACTGGGTTGAGGAGTGAAGACCCACAGAAATGTGGGCAGCATCATTCCATGGGCTGGAATCCCAGACTGAGTAAGAGGAGAAAGTGAGCTGGGCCCAGCATCCACCTCTCTGTGCTTCCTGACTGGACGCCCTGACCAGCTTCCTCACACCGCCACTCTTCTTTCCCTGTGTGATTGACAGTGCTCTCAAGAACCGTGAGCCAGACAAACCCTTTCTCCCTTAAGCTGCTCTTATCAGGTAGTTCCTCACAGTGATGAGAAAACCAACAAATACCATGACATATGAAACAAAATTTTTTTCAACCAGGTAAAAAAAAGTACCCCATAACTGCAGTTCTGTATTATCTGTTTACACATTCTCACATCTGACCACAAGAAACACCCACTGCACTGAGATATCTAGAGCTAATAAAAACATAAGAAGAATTTATATATTTGACGGGGGAGGGTCTGTCTTTTACACTTGTTTTTTTGGAGGTCCAAATACATAAGTGTGCTGTCACCTGGCTACCATCTTGGCTCCATCCAGAGACTGGGTCTCTCTGACGATGCTGACAGCCTTTTCGGGGTTGTTGAGGTGGTCCAGGTAGATGCGGATGACACTGTTCCACTGCTTTGCATTCTCATAAGCTAGCACGGCTTCTTTGTACCTGGGAGAGACACGGGTCAATTTCACTCTCTCAACGCTCTCGGGTTTTTTTGTTTTGTTTTGTTTTTTTGTTTTGTGGGGAGTAGGAGCCAGCAAATGTGGGGGACACTTTTCTATTGTGGAGATAGCAGCTGCTCTTTTTTCTTGAACTTCTTAATCCTTCAGAATCAAATACCAGGTATTCGCCTACTAAAATGCATTATCTTTTAGGGGTTGCATAAATGAAGTGTAAAGGACCAATATAGAATTTTATTTTTCCTATGAATTAAAAGCATGTAATTTGTTTACATTCTACTGTCTTTTTTATTTTCAAGTGGAAAGATAGTAGTGGCAGTGTGGAATTATTTTAGAAAACAAATTACAGAATGCTTCACAATGATAGACATAAGGCTTTAAAAGCAAGACACAAAATCTTTGCGTGTTCGCCTCCAGATGGCGCTCAGGACTTCTCAGCTCAGAATAACTTTCTGCTCTTCCAGTTTCAACACGACATTTAAGTGTGTATCAGTACCTGCTTCCCAAGGTTACTTTTCTAAAAGTGGAAGCCATTACTAACCTATAAAGATCTCTTAAGAGATACTTCTGACATTAGTTTCCAAAGACTGTAGAAATTTACACTTCCATCAGCCATACACAAGAGCTTTTTGACAGCATGGTTTAGTTCAAAATAAAAATAAACATTAAATATGGTGGCATGCTTTTATTGCCATCATAGGCGGGGCTTCCAGTGTTCACAGGAGTGCAGCTCATAACTGTATTTCCCCTCTGGGTCTTGCCTTTTTTCCTTTAGCCCCTTTCCTAGTAGTGGTTTTTAGTTCCTTCCACCTATTAAGCTGTAGAAATTCTCAGTACGTTTAGGACAGTCCCTCTTCATAGCTATATGTAGTACTGCACTGTGGCTTAAACAGGGACCCATGTGTCTATTTGCTGCTCTGCATCCTGAAGGCATCTTTCTTACCACGTTCATGCCAGATTGTGCCAAAACTTCAGTACTCAGCCTCACTTAGAAGAGGTAGCAGACTATCTGGATACATACAGGTCTGCCGTGGCAGACGGTGTTTACAGCCTGCTCCTTCAGCCGACTAGGACTGTGTTAAATGCCTTCTTTCTCTGCCTGCCTTCTAGAAGGTTGAACATGCTCATGGCTAACCCGGCAAGCTTGTGCTCTCTTAGGTTTACAGATGTGGGATGCTCACCTACCTTCCATCTGCCTCTTTAGCTTTGGCATATTGCAAGTGGATCTTGGGAGAGGAGACGTGAGGCAGAAGTTCGCCAACTTTTGCCCTAGAAAGGTAGGGTGGAGAATGAGATCAGCACCATTCCCGACCAGGAGTCTGCCCACAGCTAGCTCTCCTTTTCAAGGGCAGCTATGAGCTTACAAACATCTTATTCCTATACACAAACCAGATTGAACCGCCTTTTCTCCTGAGACCTCCTTCCCGCAGGGTGGGAAAATGAGGGCTAGTGCATTAACTCTTTGGGGTGATAAGAATTTTGTTTTTCAGTACTTTGGTTTAGGATGCTCTCTGGGAAGCGACTATGGATGTGAACTCACCTGTGCAATAACAACAGAGATGCAAGGCAGAACCAAGTGAGGGAACAGACCAGACAGGAGCAAGAGTGGCAGAGACAAGTGGGGAGAGCCCAGACACACCCCTTTCCAAATCGACCCGGAAACCAACTCTGGCCAGCCCTTACCAGTTCTTACAGCGGATGTAGACAGAGGCGGCTTTGTCGTAATACTGGCCTTTCTCATACAGTTGGGCTGCTTCTGAAAATTGCTACAATAAAGAGAGTGCAAGACACTAAATTGGTTAGGACCTGACCACACGAGTATTTACGGAGACAAAGGAGTACCTTCATATTCTCCAGGATGGCTCCACAGTCTCTTTTAAGGACCCTGCTGGGGTGTTTGAGGGCTTGGTTAGCTCCTCTACGGATGTCTCCCATTCGTATGGACATCTGAGCCACTCCGGCCAGGCACACCTCGTCATGTTCCTGCAACAACAAGGCAAAGGCTTTTACCACAATGTACTTCAGCCAGCCAAGTTCGTTTACCCTCATACATCATTTTAAAGCTTATTCTCATTTATTGTTTTAAGATTTACTTTCATCTATCATTTTAAGAAACTCTCACAATTTTGAAATTAGCACTTAAAAAAATCAACTAATACAAAGTTATTTTTTCTTCTCAGAGGTTTTGACCTTTTATACTTAGCAGGAAATTTTTGCAATTTCTTGTGAGGATGCCTTGTTTTATACCTCTTGGTATAAAATTATATCTAGAAGTAATATACTGGTTATTATAGCATAAATGCTATAAATAAAATTAAGGAAGGAATCATTAGTCACACTGAAGATCTCTGTGCCAGGTAGGATTGCATATAACTTCACTTAGAACTATTCAAGTCATTAATGACAACATAAACTTGTCATATTTGCAACAGGGTCTCTCTAAGCAGCTCTGGCTAACCCTAAAACTCACTAAGCAATTCAAGCTGGCCTTGAACTCAAAGCAATCCTCCTGCCTCAGCCTCCCAATTGCGAGGACTACAGGCATGTGCCACCATACCCAGCAAGAATTTTTCAAGTGACTAATCTTTTCTAGTGAAATTCAGTGTCAGATTGGGCTCTGCCTCTAGCAGCCCGTCCACTAGAACTTTCTGTGATGGCGGGAATGTCTTGTTTCTTCCCCATTAGCACAGGAGCCAATGGTTGCAAAAGGCAGCTGGGCATCTGTATGTGGCTCCTGAGGAGGAGGAGTGGAATTTCACTCCATTTTTAACAATCCATCTGCAGCTAGTTGCCACTGTATTTGACAGTGTAAAGAATGGACCAAAGCAGATGGAACCAAACAAAGACGATGTAAAGAGCAGCTGGTGAGATGGATCAGTGGGTAAAGGCACTAGCCATCAAACCTGAGGACCCGAGTTCGATCCCTGGAACCGATATGGCGGAGAGACTGATATCTGTAAGCTGCCATCTGACAGCCACCTCTAGGGAGTGGCATGCATGTCCCCTCCTCCCAGCCCACAATCAATAAGTAAATATATATAATTTTTAATCAAAAATTTATTATTTTATATGTATGAGTGTTTTGCCTGCATGTATGTCTGCATACCACAACATATGCCTGGAGTTAAGAACAGCTGTGAGCCACTATGTGGGTGCTGGGACTTGAAGCTGGGTCCTCTGGAAGAGCAGCCGATGCCTTAACCACTGAGCCACCTCTCCAGCCCAAAGAGATTACAGGAATGTCATAAGAGCAAACCCTTATGAAACCATCGTCGGTCTGTGACACATATGGGCATAATATGGATTTAAAAAATAAATCAACAGGTAAAGATCAAGCTGGTTCTGTTGTGTGCAAAGCTGTGGCGCCCCCCCACAGCCTTCCCAAGTTAGTGCACATGACTCTCCTTTAATCTTTTAAGAGCATCTAATCGATTTTCTCACTCAACTATATTGGCCTATAAGTGAGATGAAATAAAAATTTTACTTCCAATCTTAATTAGGAGCTCATATCTAGGATGTAATGGCAAACAGATGCAATAAATAAAAATATATTGCCATCTTTAGTTTTGTGAGTTTAAAGTAACTTAAGCCCATTCTTGTAAAGTTGTTAATAAACTGGACAATTAGGCTCACCTAATAGCTATTGAATAACTACAATGCAAATAAGCCCTGGATTTTAAAATGAAACAGAAAACACACTCCCGGAGCATTAGATACATTTGTTATTTATGTAAGGTTACCTTATTATCACCTGTGATCCCTTTCTCGTAATGAGCCAAAGCATTTACATAATCACCCCTGAAAGAAAAAAAAACAGTGAATTAATTCATATTTAAGTCTTTTAGCTACACACACAAAACTTTAAAGATACTCTTTGTTGCCATGTGGCTTATGCTCAAGGAAAGAGGCCATAAAACACGATGCTGGCATCCTTAAAGAGCAGCAAGCTGTAGCACGAATCTTAAAGAGTCTGATTAAATAAAAAAACTCAGGGCCAGGTATTGGGGTGAACGCTGGAAGATCAGAGAAGCAGAACAAGCCATAGCCACCTCACCTTGCCAATTCCTCAGCTGATCCTGTTTCCTCAGACTAGAAGCCTCTCAGTCCTCATCCAGAATGAATTTCAGCTGAACTGTGCTGCTCAAAAGTCTAAAAGCTTAACCAGCCCTAGTTCCTGGTCCTCACACCTTATATACCTTTCTGCTTCCTGCCATCACTTCCTGGGATTAAAGGCGTGAGTCACCATGCTTGGCTGTTTCCAGTGTGGCCTTGAACTCACAGAGATCCAGGGGATCTCTGCCTCCGGAATGCTAGGATTCAAGGTGTGTGTGCCACCATTCTCTGGTCTATCTAGTGGCTGTTCTGTTCTCTGACCCCAGATAAGTTTATTAGGGTGCACAATATATTGGGGGACACAGTACCACCACAGCATGCCCTCCCCTCACTATTTTAAAAACAGTCTGGATTGTGCCACAAGGTACGGACAGTGTGATATGTCAGGAAGGCTACAGTGCATTTTATGGGTTACTTTTAATTATTTCCTTTAGGGCACTGATGACAATCACATAGTCATAGAAATCTATTTTTTTCCAAATGCCCAATATTTGTAAGAATGTATACTGCAAGAATCTGGGGTGGAAGCCTGTGAGACGGATCAGCAGTTAAGACACTAACTGCCATGCCTGACCTCAGTTTGAATCCTGGGACACATGGTAAAGAGGGAGAAGTGATTCCTACAAGTTGTCCTCTGAGCCTCACATGTGCCATGATGTGTACATGCGCACACACACACACACACACAGACACACAATGTAATAAAAAAATTTTAAAAGATCAAATTACTTTTCAAAATAGTGCAATTATCACACCAACAGAGTATCCCGATGACAGGAAAATGAACTATACATAAAGAAAAGACTCCGGGTTGCGTTATGAAAGGCAGGTGTGGAGGGGCACACTTGTCATTACAGGATGGAGGGCTCTGGTCAAGAGGCTGCCATGTGGGCTTGCTAAGATGGTGAGGCAGGCAAACAGACTTGCCACGCACGCCTCTTGGTCTGACCTCCATCCCCAGGACCCACGGTGGAAGGAGAGAACGAACTGTATACATTGTTCTCTGACCTCCCCGTGTGCACTGGGGGACATGTACATACTCAGGCATGTGCACACACCCCCAACCCACAGGCATGCACACACACATACACATAAATAAATGACTTGTTTCAAGGATTGTCTATGATATAATTGTGCTAGCGTGTTGAGTTACTTGACAAAATAGATGAGGAAAATACATTTATTTTGGATCACGGTTTTCAGAGGTTTCAATCCATGGTCATTTGATCCATCGTATTGGGCTTGTGACAGAGAAGAGCATCACGGCAGGGGTACGCGGTGGAGCAAAGCGGCCCACCTCATGGCCAAGAAGCAGAGGAAGAGGAGGGTCCAGGACCCAACATGGTATTCAGGGCACCGGTGACTTAACTTCCTCATACTAGGCCCACCTCCTAAAAGTTTTTGATGACACCTTTCTGACGTCACAGGCTGGAAACCGCCTCTTCAACACATGGTCTCTGGGTAGACTGCAGATCCAGAACAACAATAATAGTTCCTGTACCCGGGACTGAACGTAACACAGACCTGCAAATCTACAACCAGCCTCTTCAACTGTAGGTCACGGCCCCATAGCTGAGGGTGGGCGTCACAAAACCATTTGATACAGTAAAAGCAATAAAAAATTAACTCAGAATCAAACACATAAAGATCCAAGGTGCTTCTGGCAGGGCTCGTTCATGTCACATCACTGCTGTCTTGGTTCTGAACACACCGCACTGTGCACACTACACACACACACACACACACACACACACCAGTGAAGCTGCCTGAAGCATCTTGGCTCAGAGCCCAAACTACTGCACGTTATAAATCTGCCATGTTTTTACTCTACATATAGTCCTCTGCTCTCACGGAATCATGATGGCTTAACTACAGCTTAATCAGGGTTTAACTGTGCAAAACAACACTTAACATTCTTCTACCACATTCATCAGCATCTAAGTATCAAATTAGTATATCATGCATTGTATTGTGTTAGAATGTTCGATTCTCAAAACTGCTGTCTAAGTTGTTGACTTGAGTTTCATTTTTTTAAAAAAATCATTCATTGAATTTTGGCTTGGGATTAGGACAGAATTTCTAATGATTTCTGAAACATATTTCTTGCATTTTCACTCTGTATTTATGTGAAGCATTAGCAATATAAGATCACAGTATCAATAAACTCTGAAAAACATTGACAATGCCCTATGCCTTACAGTATGGAATGTCCAGGCAAATTTAATTTTTGCATAAAAATAAACAAGCACATACATTTCATTAGTGTTCAACCTGCTTTCTTCTTTAATAAATGGTAAGATTATATATATTCCAAAGAATTGTGTGTGCATGGGCACCCCCGAGCATGAATGTGCATGTGACCTTGTATGCATGTGTGGAGGCCTGAGGGTGATGTCAGGCATCTGTCTCTATTGCTCTCCACCTTATTTTTAAAAAATATTAGTATTTATTTTATGTGTCTGAGTGTTTGCCTTCATATGGATACACATGCATGCAGGCCTATTACCTAGATGCCAGAAGAGGACACTGTATCCCCTGGAACTGTGGTCACACCATCATGCCAGTGTTGGGAACCTTACCCAGGTCCTCGGTCCTCTACAAGAACAGCAAGTACTCTGGAATGTGGGGCCATCTCTCTAGCCCTCCACCTTGTGTTTGCCAAGGATCTTCCACTGAACCTGGAGTTCACCAACTGGCTGGGATGCCCCCACCTCCCATCTGGGATCATCGGCAGGTGCCACACTGCCTGGCTGTTTTTAACCTGGTGCTGGGGATTCAAATTCAGGTCCTCATGTTCACACAGCGAGCACTGTACTCATTAAACCACATCTCTAGTCCCAAAGAACTGTTGTTATTTTTTGGATTTATTTATTATGTATACAGTGTTCTGTCTGCATGTATCCCTGAAGGCCAGAAGAGGGCGCCATATCTCAATCAGGTGGCTGTGAGCCACCATGTGGATGCTGGGAATTGAACTCAGGTCCTCTGGAAGAGCAGCCAGTGCTCTTAATCACTGAGCCATCTCTCCAGCTCCCCAAAGAATTGTTTAAAAATAGATTTCTTTATGAATTAACAGCAAATGTTTGATCTCTATTTTACAGACCTACAGATTTGGGGTTGCACAAAAATTTCTCAGGCAAAGACGGGGTTGCAAACGGGTAAAGTTTAAGAGGCTCTGGTCTGACAGACTTATCTATCTTCATTTTTCAGTACAGTGACTTGCACAGACCTTTTATTTGAGCTCTGTCTTCCTCTGAGCAACCACCCCTCCACTGTAGTCAGTGAGCTCTGAAATGGCATTAAGAGCCACTCAAGCGCCCTCCGTCAGCTCAGGCGGATGACTTGGGTCCTGTGAGGCTTGCTCAGTTTCTCAATCTACCGATGGATAAAAAGGCTTCGGGAGGGAAACTGGCTGCTGATTGAAGACTTTCTTTCATCAGCCCAGGGGTTCACAATCAGCAATTTTCCTGAGTAGGAATGTTTAATTTGGGTCCAATTATATCAGCCCACCTAGGGACACCTCCTGACAAGAAGAATTACAGTTTCTTGCTCAGGATCCTGCTCAATTAGGAGACGCCAAATTAAGATTTTGGAGCTCTCTGTCTATTTTTAGCTTACCCACTTTACTATTATTTCATTCTGGACTCTTCACAGGGATCCAGCTCGCTAGTATAACCCTCACTGGAGAGCTAAATCTCTCTAGACTTGACAGAGCGGTCCTGCTTTGACACAATCAGGGTTGTGGATGCCTAATGAAACCTGGGGGACTGACAGGCAGAGCCTTGGGGGTTGAGATCAGCGGGTGCTGGTTCTGGGGTGCTTGATGAGAAGATACACCAGGTTATCACTGGGGACACTTTCTGAATTGTGGGGCTGGGTGTGTTAGGTCAGGGGTGGGAGCACACACAAACAGCATCGAAAGCTTTACGGTCACGTGCCACCACCAAAGCAGAGACTGCCCACTGAACTAGCAGTGCTAACTCAAGTCAGGTAACATGGGAGAGTTTGCTACAAAAAAAAAAAAAAAAAAAAAAAAAAATCTCAGAAGGAAGTAAAAAGCAGTCTTTTGAATGGTCCAAGGGCCTTCAGAGACATTTGTGCTGACACTGGGTCATTCTTTTCTCTTAGATGGAGATGGAGGGTCATGGCACTGGGCCTGGTCGCTGTGCTATATACTAAATTTCCAATATGCTCATTTTGATATATGGACACTTTTGCTTTTAATTCACAAGCTAAACAAGCAACTTTGCCACTTAATTATACCCTAGCCCCTGGGTTCATTGCATATATATTTTAATTTTTAAAACAATTTAAAATTTTGTATATGTCTATATGGGTATGTGCAGGGATCCACAGGGGACAGAGACATCAGATCCCCCCAAGAGCTGGATTTACGGACGGTTATGAGCCACCTGATGTGGGTGCTGGGAACTGAACCTAGGTCCTTGTCAAGAGCAGCAAACACTCTTAACTGCTGAGCCATCTCTCCAGCTTCATGGATTTACTTTTTAAGGGGGAAAATGTGGCAAAATTTAAATAAAAAAATGACCAAGAAGAAATATATCCAAAAAGCTTTTACCTGAAGAATAGAAAATGATTTATTTTTATTAATGTGTATGTGTATGTCAGTCACATGTGTGCAGGTTTCTGGGGAGGCTAGAGGAGGGCACCTGATCCCCTGGACCAGTTGAGAACCATCTGACTTGGGTGCTAGGAACCAAACCCTGGTCATTTGGAAGAGCAGCAGTGAGCTTAACCACTCAGCATCTCTCCAGCCCGCAGAATAGAAAAGTTTTCAATGAGGCATCCCGATTAGAAATAAAAGACCAGTTTTTGGTATAATAATTTGTACAACTAAAATTTGTGTGACAATATCCTTAATGAATCCATTGTATGAACATCACACAGAATTATGTAAAAATGGTTAAATATAACTGGGGGCATGAGAGTGGGAGAGCAGGCCCTGCCCCTCACCAACTGCAGCACTCGGAAAGCAGGCCCTGCACCTCACCTGGGCAGCACAGTAGAGCTGGCTGGTCCTGAAGTTGTGGGTGTGAGTGAGCCACCCTGAGGGCCTGAAAGCAGGAGAACTGGCCCCAGCCCAGGCTGCCTGCTGCAGCGGGTGAGCTAGCCACGGCAGTGCTGGAGAGCATACCCTGGTGGTCACAATGAGGGAAAGCTGGCAGGCTGACCAACCCAGTTACACCCAGGCCCAGAACCTGGGCTATGAGTTGGCCCACTCCAACACTGACCTCATTTATAAACTGCTGGAGCTGGTGAAGGGGCCGGACCTGCAGATCCAAAGCTGCAGGATTTCTATGACATAAGGCAACAACAGGATATCCAAGAGGAGTCCCAGTGAGGGCCCAGCAGAAGCCAGAGGCCTCAAAGAGACCAATGACTCATTGCAATGAACACTTGCGAGTAAAGACATAGGGACTAAAGGGTAAAGCGTGTGACTCACTGTGCCACACCACAGCTTCCACGCTGAGACTTTTTTTATTTGTTTTTGTTTTTCCTTTAAGTTTTATTTTTGTGTGTGTGTGGGGGTGTTGCAAGGGCAGAGGGTGGATACCGAGGGATAGGGAGATGAATGGGATCAGGATGCATAGTGTGAAATATACAAAGAATCAATAAAAAGTTTTTTTAAAAAGTAAAGATAACCATAGACTAGCATTTTTCAATATGCTAATATTTTTGGATTTGGGATGTATCATGAGAAGAACTGTCCAGTTGTGGTGCTGTTGGTGCCTGTGGGAGTTTATGTCTGAAAATAAATGACTCGGCTATAGTTATGTGTTTGGGGGCAGTGACCATAACTGGACATTAATTTAAAACTGACGAATATTCCTAAAATTATGTTTATGCAGCACTGAAATAAAGAAAGATGGAGTCTGTCAGTTAAGCATGTTGGCAGCTAAGATGGCTTAGCTAACAATCAAGAATACTAGAACAGCTGGGCGGTGCTGGTGTCTGCGTTTAATCCCAGCACTCGGGAGGCAAAGGCAGGTGAATCTGTCTGAGTTTGAGGTCAGTCTGGTCTACATAGCGAGTTTTAGGACAGCCAAAGCTACACAGAGAAACCCTGTCTTTAAAAACAAAACCAAAAACAAACAAACAAACAAACAAAGACTACTAGAACATTCTAAATTACTCAAAACAGATCACGGGATTCCCAAAGACACGAAAAGGTCTGTGAGGTGGACTCATGCATCACGCGGGACTATTATGCAAGCACTGGCCATGTGTTTAAGGGAAGCTTCTGCCTCGACTTTCACCATCACTGAGTTTTCGTCTATATGTGACTCAATTCACGAAAGAAAAAATTCTACAGCTTTTAAGTTACAGGCTGAAGCTGCCTCCTGCCTGTCCTCCCTATGTCGGAACTTACCTGCCGCTGTGATGGCCTGGGGAGGTAGGAACTGAAGTCACTGGGGCCATGATTAAAGGGCTCAAGGTGGAAGGGAATACTCTCTCTCGTGTTTCAGCCTTCCATGGTGTAAGGATTCAAGCATAAGCCTTATCCAAATGCTGGTGCCTTCGACTCGAGCTCCCTAGTCTTTACAGCTGTGAGAAGTTTCTTCTTTAAAAGATTTGCTTTATTTTTAATTGTGTGTGAGTATGTGCACATGTGTGTGGATAACTGCAGAGGCCAGAGGCGAGGGATCCCATGGAGCTGGAGTTACAGGTGACTGTGAGCCAAACAACATGGGTGTTGGGAACTGAACTTGGGTCCTCTGAAGGAGTGCTCTTAACTACTAAGCTGTCTCTCCAACCTGAGATTTCTGATCTTGATAAATCCCCCAGTCTCAGGCATTCTGTAAGAGCAGCACAACCAGACCAAACTTCAAAGTTTTGTGCTCTGCCTGTAAGTGACACAGAAAATCTTCCAAATGGTAAAGAGAGGTCAGAATCATGAGCACAGGTCATAAAACCCAGAGTGTCACCCTGATTCTCTGTATACTGCTGCTGACCGAACATCATTCACAATATTTAGACTCTAAATGAGGGGGAAAAATCTTAGACTCAAACTTTAATGCTGGACTTTAGTGCTGAAAATGAAAACGGACAAGTACAAAAATGAGACATCATTGGATAAATAAAACATTTCTGGACTCCTGGCCCCACCATTATTAAAGAAAAGCCTTGTCCGGCAGTGGTGGCGGCGCACGCCTTTAATCCCAGCACTCGGCAGGCAGAGGCCGGTGGATCCCTGAGTTTGAAGCCAGCCTGATCTATAGGGCGAGTTTTACGACAGCCAACGCTACACAGAGAAACCCTATCTTGACCCACACCCTGCCTACCCCCAACCCCTCCCCCCCCAATGGCCTAACCAATGACAGTTTGGAACTGTGGACACGCAGCAGTCACTGATTAGAAGCTAGGAGCCGGGGACTCACGTGAACTCCAGCTGGATGGCGTACTCCTTGGATATGAAGGGTATCTGGTCTGGAGCCAGGCGCTTGGCCAGCTGTAGAGCGCTGTCCCAATGCTGCAGGTCCCGCCTCATCTGTCGCAAAGACAAAGAAAGTCCTGAGGTCCAGAAAGGCAAAGTGCTTTGCAAAGTTGCCGCATAGAGCCAGGCTTAGTAAAAGGAAATACTTTTTTGTTTGTTTGTTTAAATAATGAAACTTTCTATTTACAAAGATATTGCTATAATACACATTTTGAAAGGCAGTAACAGAGCCTTCTAGACTGGACAAATATCTTAGTTATTATGGTAGTTTGTGCTCCTCTCAAAAGTCAAGCTTATCTAAAAATAAAAAGTTTATTCTTTAGTATTTTTCCCAATAGTGAGAAATTAAAGCTAATATAATCAATTAATTTAAAATTTCACCTTAGAAGGATGCCAATAAAAAATTAGGAAATACTTTAGGAATTGATTTCCTTCCTTCCTTCCTTCCTTGGTGAGGCAGGATTTTGCTACATACTCCTGGCTGGCCTAGAACTCACTATGTAGCCCAGGCTGGCCTTGAACTTGAAGCAACTGTCCCATGTCTGTTCCCTGCTGGGATTACAGGCATGAGCCACTATACCTGACCTGGAACTGACACTTTCTTTTTCTTTTCAAGTTACGCCATTTATGTCCATGTGCATGGGTACACACGTGTCAGAGTGTGTGTGGAGGTCAGAGGACAACTCTCAAGGGTCAGTTTTCTCCTTGCATCTGGTGAGTCCTGAGGATCAAGGCCAAGTCATCAGGCTTGTGGCAAGTGCCTTTACCAAGGTACTATCATATTTCTGGCCCTGATACAGTTTCTTAGCCAATTTGAAGCTATGTAGCAACATGAATAACAGAAAACACAACACATAAAACATCTTTTTTCCTGATTCTCACACTCTTAAAAGTTTTTGGCGCCGGGTGGTGGTGGCGCATGCCTTTAATCCCAGCACTCGGGAGGCAGAGCCAGGCGGATCTCTGTGAGTTCGAGGCCAGCCTGGGCTACCAAGTAAGTTCCAGGAAAGGCGCAAAGCTACACAGAGAAACCCTGTCTCGAAAAACCAAAAAAAAAAAAAAAAAAAAAAAAAAAAAGTTTTTGGCATACAATCCCAAATATACTAGGTAACCACTGAAGAATCTATCCAGTTCATTCCTTACTGATTTAGACTATAAAGAATTTACCATCACTAACTTTTCCAAGTGCTATTTTCTTGCCAGGTCCTGTCTAGAACATCAGCTTATTTTACTTTTCACAGCTACCTTTTGTAATGTTCTTGTACCCATTTCAAAGATCCAGAAACTGAAGCAAAGACAGGCTAGGTCTTGCACAATGCTACACAGCTAGTATGAGACAGAGCGAGCAGGTGGGAAGCAGGGCCCTCTTCACCTGACTTGTGCTGCCAAGTGAGGCTGGAGGAACTATTATAGACTACTAGAGAGCCGAGGGCTATTAGCCCTCTATTCTGAACTATCACTTCAGAGCCTTTACAACGCTATGGCACTTGTATGACTATTATACAAGATTATATTTATATTATAAAAGATGGATGCAGTTTAGTTTCAATATCTGTGAGAAAAGATGTGTCTTCTTGCTTATTTCTGGCCGCTACTAATTATATAAATTACTTCTAATTAGTTGCACTATAAACCCATTTTTCTTACCCAACTACCCGAGGGCTAGGCATCATTACCCACACTTTAAAGAAGCAGGACCTCAGTTGAGGTCAAAGGACATGCCCAGGGTCACACACAGCTGGAATCTGAATCCAGGTGTGCCCACCTCGTAAGGCTGTGCATTTTTTTTTTTTTTTTCAGACAGAGTCTTGCTATGTAGCCCTGGCTAGCCTGGAACTTGTCCTTTGGACCAGGCTGACGTTGAACTACAGCAGTCCTCCTGCCTCTGTCTCTTGAGCTCCTGGGCTGAAAAGGAGGCACCAGCTGGGCCGGCTCATCTATACCCTTCCACAGTCTGTATTGCCAGGCCTCCCTTCCGCTCTGCCTTTGAACTCAGTCCAGCATTCAGTTCATTCCTCCTCCTGTGACCTTCAGCTCTAACACAGAGGAGAATTTCATGCAGCAACTTAAAGATCATGTGGGAAATAGAGAAGGTAACAGCACTGTCCCATAAGATAGACTGTGGCAGAGGTGAAGTGAGTTAATACAGGTTAAGTGTTCAGAACGGCACCTGGCAGCATGCGCAACCGATAAGCCACACCTGCTTTTCTTTTTACAGTCTCTGTAAGTTACACAATCCGTTCTCTTTGGGCACATTTAGACTTTGAATTATTTAGCAACGTTACAATACCATGCCTTTTTTATACATCTACTGGATGCAGAGTGAAAGTGGTTTTGACATTAATGAGTACTCAGGGGCTCTGAGAGCTGAAATGTCTCCACTCCAGAAGAGGAAGACAGGTGGCGTCTGGTGCTGAGAAGGGTGACTGACGGCCTGTTCTCTTTGCTGTCATACCTCCAGGGCAGCCACAGGACAGTTGGATGCCAGGTACAGGTCCTGGGCCAGGTTGAAGTCATTAGTAAACATGGCGAGATGTCCTGCCAAAAGATTGTAGTCCTCGATTCCCTACAAACAGAAGTTTCAGTGAGAAGAAATGTAAGAATTTTATTTTTCAAAAGGCTTTGCTCGTAGGAAGTGGCATCAGTCTACCTATTCGGTTGTTTCAATTAAGACCGACTGAAATGTAAAAAGTTGAATAAGTAGCATCTAGACTTTAATTTGTGAGTCACGAAACACTGCATACCTTTATTTGTTCCAAGGACATCACTGTGCCAACATCCCCTATCGTCCGGGAAACTCGGATAGCAAACTCCACCTCCATGTGATGCAGACAGGCTCTGGCCAGCTCATTCCATGCCGTGCGATCATTCAGCATCTTGCATATTTCCCAAGCATCAGAAAACCTAGGGCCGAGTACACAGGCTGACCCACAGCTCTGCTTTTGCTCATCACCTACCAGGCAGTCTTTGGACGTGTGCCACCAAACGTTACATGTTAGACAAATCTTCAAAACATTTCTTAACCTATAATCAGCACTTGCAAGTTATGAAAAAAAAAAAAAAAACCCCACCAAACTTTCTTCCTTTGTTTGCATAGATTCTTTTCTTACCTTCTTAATGTATGTGTGTGAGATGCATGCATGTGCAGTTGTGTGTGGCCATGGAGGCCAGAGGAGGGCACAGAGTATCCTGCTCTACCATTTTTTGCCTTAGTCCCTTGAGACAAAGTCTTTGACTAAATGTGGGTTTCATGGTTTTGCAGTGAGGCTGGGTAGGCACCCCCAGACACTCCCAGCTTTGTACCTGGGTACTGAGATCTGAACTCAGGTCCCTGGGCTGCTGCTGTGAGTGCTCTTACCCACTAAGCATCTCCTAGCCCCTCTCTTACTTTCTTCTACTAGTCAGAATTCACTGTTTTCAGCCCCTTGCCACCACCAATTAACAATGAATTCTAATTTTTAAAATTCCACGTGTTGTAGGATATTTGTACACTGTGTGAAGATGTTTTTGCGGTGATTGGTGTAGTAAAAAGCTGAACGGCCAAAAGCTAGGCAGGAGGATAGGTGGGACTTCCAGGGAGAGAAAGGAAGAGGAGGAGGAATTGAGGTGCAGTGGACCTCAGGAGACACAGAGAGGAAATATGAGGTGCAAGATAGAAGAGAGGTAACACCATGTGGTAGAACACAGATTAATAAGAATATGGGTTAAGTTATAAGAGCTAGTGGTAACAAGCCTAAGCTATAGGCCGAGCTTTCACGATTAATAAGAAGTCTCCGTGACATTATTTGGAAGCTGGCTGGCAGGGCAGAAAAAGACTCGTTACATCCACACGTAGTTGAAAATTATTTTTGTTCTCACTTAAGTCTAATAAAATCAGTACTCTATCTAGCCTGGGTGGTGGTGCACACCTTTAATCCCAGCACTTGAGAGGCAGAGACAGAAGGATCTCTGTGAGTTTGAGGCTAGCCTAGTCTACAAAATGAGTTCTAGGACAGCTAGGGTTACGTAGAGAGATTGTATCACAAAAACCAAACCAACTCAAACAAAAACCAACCAACCAACTAACCAACCAAACCCCCTTCAAACAAACAAACAAACAAAGAACACCAGTATTCTATTGGTACAAATATATACATTTCAGAGTTCAGCAAACTACGTCAATGGCACACATGTTCCCTGATGCCTGTTCCTTTTCTCTGTGTGTGCGTTTAGGCAAATGCCCAGTGGATGGATGGGGAAAGGGGAAAAATAGGAGCCTATAGAACAGTGGGTCTCAATCTATGGGTCTCTACCCCTTTGGGGGGGAAGAATGACCCTTTCATAGGGGTCGCCTAAAACCACTGGAAAACGCAGATGTTTATGATTCCTAACAGTAGCAAAATTACAGTTAATTACAGTTATGAAGTAGCAATGAAGTAATCCTATGGTTGGGGTCACCACAACATGAGAAACTGTATTACAGGGTTGCAGCGTTAGGAAGGTTGAGAACCACTGCAATAGAAGATGATGAGGTTGTGTTGAGGCCGACAAGTCTGAGGAGTTCGTGGACTGGTGGGAGTTAGAAATACAAGTTTAAATTGAAGACAGATTTCTGCTTGTTTTGTTGAGACAGGGTCTTTCTATATAGGCCAGGCTGGCTTCAAACTACAGCTCATCTTAAGCGCTGACCATTACACTTGGCTACTGAGGACAGTTGGTTTTCTTTTGAGCCATGCCAGGGATGGATCCCAGGGCAATACAGGGAGTGCTTTACCACCAAGCTGAAGCCCTAGCCTTGAGGACAGTTTCTGGAGTCAGTCTGGGTGGTGATAAAGTCATGTGAGGAGATTCATCCAGAAGAATAATACAAGAGTTTATGGGACCCTGAGGAACTCATTCAAGAGCCCCGAGAAACTCACAGTGGGCCTAGGTAAGAGGAAACAAAATGAGGAAAAAGAAATCTCAAGCAAGGCAAGAATCAAACTTCATCATTTGTTTAATAATTAGAACTATCCAATAACGGGGCTATCTGTGGCTGAGTGCATCTCTCATAATAAAGCACTGGAAATGGCACTTCTGCTGGAGTTCACGTGTGTTTTCATACCCACTGTCTTTTTGTTTGCATGTGTATGCACACGTGCATGCATGTTTGTGTAACTCAGGTGTACGTGTGTGTATGGTACAGTGTGTGGAGACCAGAGGACAATCATAGGTGTTGTTTCTCAAATGCTATCCACTCTTTTTGTTTCATTTTTGAGACAAGGTCTATAATTGACCTAAATTTGCTAAGCAGACTAGGCTAACCGGGAGAGAGCCCCAGACATCCGCCTGTGGCTCATGCTGTGATGCCCAGATGCTTTTCAGTGTCAGTTCTAGGACTGAACTCAGGTCCTCATGCTTGCCAAGTAAGCTATCTCTCCAGCCCCTCTTATCCATTATCTTATCTAAGCTTCGAAACAGCCTGAGAGACAATCACTATTCACATCTTTTGAGAAACAGCCTGGGAGACAATCACTATTCACATCTTTTGAGTTGGCCATGAAGGCAAATGAGCGGCTGTCAATCATCTCCATTCTTCCCTACCGCTTGAGCATCAGGGTCTGCGTCAGCATCTGTTTCAGGTCAGAAGGCTCTGCATCTTTTATGTTGTCAAGGAAGCTGTGGGTGCTGAGGTAGATGGAGTTGATTTTCCCACTCTGTGTCTGGCAGGTCAGCTCTCCATTGTATAACAGCAAAGGCTTGTGGGAGAAGGGAAGCTTAGTGCCACCAGCCAAAATGACCTTGGATCCTGTATTAGAAAGCAGACCCTTTAATACCTCAAGCTAATGCTCGGCACAAGTATTAGAAAGTTTTCAATTTCACTACAATGGAAATTCATTTATCAGTAAAAGTACAATAAATGATTCAGTACCTTGGATGGTGTCCTTGTGAAACACATAAGTGTATACCTTATCATCATCATAAGCAATAAATACACCTTTATCCATTGGCCAGTTTTCCCAAAGAACACCTTTAATGGTTGGTGAGAAGTCTGGAATCTCGTAGGTGGCATCATTAACCTACGAGACAGGATTTACAAATGTACAACCTGCCTTGTTAAGAGCCTGTCTGCAGCCTTGGCAGGCATGACTTCCCAGCCCACCTCCAACTCAACACCACTCTGACTCCAGCTTTCCACAGTGGGAGAGAGTCTCTTTCTATTACTGTACTATATATGGCTTGGAAAAAAACTCAGAAACCCAACCAACCAAACAAACAAAACGATAGTTACTGGGAAAATGCAGGGTTTGATAAGTGGACTAGTTTATGGGAAAACTGTAAGTTTAGACACAATGGCTCCAAGTTACTAAAACAGCTGACGCTGCTCAAGATGAATGGAACAACTTTTCTGGTGTGTTGTTTGTTTCTGAATCAAGACTTAAGTGGCTGAGGCTAGCCTGGGCTACATAGTATGATAACGTCCAGTCTCAACATCAATGACAAATCTCCGTGAGACTGATACTATAAAAAATTACAGACTAACAGGCAAGTTTCCCTGACATTTCTCACTAAAACTTTATTTGACGAATACTATATTAAAAGAAACTTTTGCCGGGCGGTGGTGGCGCACGCCTTTAATCCCAGCACTCGGGAGGCAGAGGCAGGCAGATCTCTGTGAGTTCGAGGCCAGCCTGGGCTACCAAGTGAGTTCCAGGAAAGGCGCAAAGTTACACAGAGAAACCCTGTCTCGAAAAAACCAAAAAGAAAAAAAGAAAAACCAAAAAAAAAAAGAAACTTTTTTAGCAGATTAAAGGTGGCACACACCTTTAATCCCAGGCCTGAGACAGAGGCGGGTGGACTACTGTTAGTATGAGGCCAGAGTGGTCTATATAGCAAGTTCCAGGATAGTCAGAGCTATATAATGGAGAGACCCTGTCTCAGAAACAAACAAACAAACAAACAAACAACAAAAAGACCTTTTCCATTTATTGCATTAAAAATAGAGCACTGTGAGTTTTTGTTTTGCTTCCCAGCACGAGGGATGGAGCCCAAGGCATGGAGCGGCTAGACAGGCACTTTGCCATCACTGAGTTATTATACTTCAGCTCACAGTTTCAAATTTTCTAGACTTACAGGACAGTAGACAAATCCGTCACTTTTTTCATCAATGAAAACTAATCTGGTTCCATTTGGATCAGGAAAAAGCTTTTTCACACCAACAGGATGTCGATAATCATTAACGAACTGCCAGTCCTCAATGAAGAAATACTGAATAATGCCAGTCTAAAAAAGAAAGGGAAAAAAGAAGACGTCTGATCAGGGAATTTAAAATGTGATTAAGAAAATACTGACTTTTCACACTTAATTTAGATGATTATAAAATAAAAATATTATTACTTTTGATAAAGAAAGAGGCTAATGCGTTTAATATATATGGAAGGTACAGAGTCTAGAGAAATGAAATGGGAATTTAGAAGTAATTCAGTAATCTAGAGACTGTAGTATGTTTAGTGATAAGGATCATGATTGATTTATAGATTTCCTACTTGCTAGAGAAACCTTCAAAAACAAACCAGTAAACTCCAGTGACATCACCAACCACAGGCAGGCTGGCGGTCAGTGACACCAATCACAGGCAGGCTGGTGGTCAGTGACACCAATCACAGGCAGGCTGGCGGTCAGTGACATCACCAACCGCAGCTCCTGTGAAAGGTTGCCCAAGTCATCTCTCACACATCTACCTTGGAGAAATTTCCAGGAAGCAGATTCTTGCCTGCTTCTAGGGATGCATGGTGCCATCCAATTCACTTTCCTCAGGGTTAAGGTAGGAGTCTGAACTGCCTGGCTGTAGTTCTGGCTCCTTCAGACTAGTGTAGCCTTGTAGGCCACAGATGAGTGCATGCTCGTCTGGCTTGGCTGCGTATACCCCCTGGAGCTTGCTGTCTCCCTACTCATCTATGGAAGTACAGCCAAGCCAGATGAACTGCTCAGACAGTACCGAGCGATCTGACAGCCTTCACTGGTGAAATCTACAAAACGTAGAAGGAAAAAGTATTTACACAATTCTAATAAATGCTTCCAGAAAATTGAAGGTGACTAACTCATTTTTTGAGGTTGGTATTGCCTTGATACCAAAACTAGGCAAAAGTACTATAGAAAACAAGAAACCAGGTAGTGCATGCCTTTAATGCCAGCACTGGCAGAGGTAGTGAATCTCTGTGAGTTCAAGGCCATCTTGCTCTACACAGAAGGTTCCAGGCCAGCAAGGGCTACATAGTGAGACCCCACCTCACAAGAAAACAAAACAAAACAAAAACCTCCAAAAACTAAAACTGTAGTACAACGGAGCTGGGGAGACGGCTCAGCCGTTAAGGCCACTGGTCGCTCTTTCAGTGGACCCGAGTTCAATTCCCGGCACCAAGGGTGGCTCACAAGTGTCTGTAACTCTAGTTCTAGGGGCTCTGAACCCTTTTCTGGCCTCAGAGGGCACCAGACACATATGTGGTACACATACACACATGCAGATAAAACACAGGGTTAATTAAACAAACAAACAACCCAAGAGATCAAATTTAAACCAAAGTTTTAGCAAATGAATATAACAATATGTAAAAAGGAGAATACATCAGCACCCACGGGCGGGGGGGGGGGGGGGCCGCAGGGGTGGGATGAGGCTGGAAGAGCTATTCAGCAGCTAGCAGATCACGGAACTGATATTTGAGCCCCAAAGGTCAGACTCCAGACATTATGCATTAATTATCTTAGTTAGGGTTTCTGTTGCTGCAATGAAACACCATGACAAAAAAGCAAGCAAGGAAAGGGTTTATTTGGCTTACATTTCCAGATCATACTCTATCATTGGAGGAAATCAGGACAGGAACTCAAGCAGGGCAGGAACCTGGAGGCAGGCGCTGATGCACAGGCCATGGAGGGTGCTGCTTACTAGCTCGCTTCCCCTGGCTTGCTCAGCCTGCTTTCTTATAGAACCCAGGACCACTAGCTCAGGGACAGCACCACCCACCATGGGCTGGGCCCTCCCCCACTGATCACTAATTGACAAAATGCCTTATAACTGGATCTCATGGAGACATTTCCTCAACTGAGGCTCTTTTCTCTCTGATGACTCCAACTTGTGGCACATTGACACACAAACTCAGCCAGCACAGTAATCAAAATTACTTAAAATCACCAAACATTGATACTAGCCAATCATACCACCTAGGTTCTATATAAGTATATAACTGACCACAGACTTCATTTGTTTTGAATTTGATAAAGGGAGGAGAAAATTAGGAAGAGGATCTAGGTCGTAAAGTAAGAATTGGACCTTGTCCATGCTCTGCCCTCCAGAAGCGCATACATACATCTGTCCCATAGATGAGGAAATCACTAGTCAGGGCGTGGCATAAAATCCGGCACTTATCATCAACTGCTGGGAAGAGCCGAGTCTCACGTTCTTCTTGAGCATCCAAGATTTCATTTTCTATCTAAAGTAGGAAGATGTTTTATTTAGAGTAGTGGTTCTCAACCTTCCTAATGCTGCGACCCTTAAATACAGTTCTGCATGCTGTGGTGACCCCCAACCATAAATTATTTCATTGCTATGTTATAATTGTAATTTTGCTATTGTTATGAATCGTAACATAAATATCTGATATGATCCCCAAAGGGGTCACAACCCACAGGTTGAGAGCTGCTCACTTAATGGTTCCTTGTTTATCTGAGTAAATAAAGTGTACAGCTAGGGAAAAGTGTCTTTTTCCCAAGTTCAACTATATAATCATACTCTCAAACTACTTTAGGCCAGCTTACACACAAAACATGACAGCTGGCCCAAGGGGCAGCCCTGAGCATCCTTTTTCAGTGGGAAGTTTATGTGCAGCAGGCTCAGCAGCTGTCCAGCTGCTGATTTCCTTGGCTTCCGAATGCAAAGAGTCAAGAAATAGATGTGTGCTGTACCCTGGTCTAGACTCCAGTCCTCACAGGTGCCAGTCTCTCTGGAACAACTCAGTAGGCACAGTTTGGTGGATCCCTACACACAACACGCCCAATAACAGAAGTGAGGGCATTCTCTTTAGGTACTCACGGCTCATCTGCAGTTCCTTCTAGATGCAAATTACCAACGGGGTCACCTGACTATAGTTAAAGTTGTGAGCAGCGTTGTTGATACTTATCAGGTGTCCAGGGCATGGGGGTAAGAAGTCAACTGAACATCAAATACAGTCAAGGAAGGACTATTTTTTGCCCACACTGGGTTTTCTACTTAGTCTGCACATTCTTGCTTCCCAGACAAGGTTCTTGATAATGGGACATCAAACTTAGGCTCCCAGGACAGGGGGATCACACTTACCAAATGTAACTGGATCTTGCCTTCAAAGAGGGCAGCAGCATAGTCAGAGTGAAGGCAAATGCTGGCCACCGTTCCCAGATACTCCACGTCTTTTAGCTTTTTGACAGCTGTATCAATTTCAAAAACATGTCAACACGTTAAATTACAGGTCAAAGTTCTGCATCTGTTTACTTGCAAATGACTGTACAATGTATACTTTGGCAAGGATCTTCTGAAGGAAAGCCTGTTTCAGCCACTCTGAGAAACTCTTGGTTGCCATATAAGTTACCCTAGGGGATTCTCTAGCGGTCCAGAAATAAAACAGCAGCAGAGGAAATCAAAGGCAGCATGACTCAGGCCTCAAGTGACAAGAGGTTTAATGGAGCGTTCTACTTAGTAGGTCACTTCTCAGGGCTCTTTATCGGACTTAGGATTGGGGAAAACATTGAATAGAGAGAAGGGGAGGAAAGACCAGGTTCTCTATATGGAAATAGTATTATTCAAAGAACAAAGCAGGAACGGACACCATTAGTTAAGCACTTCCCAGGCTTAGGTGTGCCTCAACAAAGCCACTGTGCAGAGTGAGGTCCCAATGCTTAATTTCACCTCATCAGCTTCCTGTTCCCTTTAAAGTAGCTTTATCTTCTAGATTAAGTCACATTCACAGGGTAGCTACAATTCTTTACCAGGGCAGAAAGGGACCTTCCACCCAGGGCCTCTGTGATGGAGAACTCCCACCATGCTGCCTTCACTACAGAAGCAAAGACCGCAATCTGCCTAGATGTTACGCAAAGATTTTAGAGTAGAAACAAAGCCGTTTAAGTTAAGGAGACCAGGACGTAAACGAGTGAAGACTTGGTCTCAAAAATCATTTCCAGTGCTTTCCAAATAGTACAGAAATGGAAAAGTATTCAAAAATCCAGCACTCGGATTTAGACTTGCCATTTTCACCAAGGACATAAAACCAAGCTCGATTATTCATCCCCACAGCCAGATGATAGAGACCCACTGCGATGAAGTTGGGTTCCACATCGACGGAGACCGTGATCGGTGGTTCCTACAACACAGTATTGGAACAGCAGTGAGCCAACTGTTAGAACCGTTTCAGCTTATAAACAAGGGACAGACCACACGATTTACGTACTCCTTCAATGAGGTTGGCCACAGTGACCTCAAGGAGGGAGGTGAGGTACGCAATCCTTGTGTGACAAGCATCCCCGAGGATGGGCAACTTGGTCAGGAAGACGTGGAGGGAGCCTCTTTGGGTAGACAGTGCTAGCAACTGACCATCATCAGTCCAGGACAAGGTACCCAACCCTGAAACAATTCACAAAACCAACCATCATTCAAAGCCACAATATATGATGGCAGACAAGCAAATAAATATTTTCATGTAATAAGCATGAAAACTTGAGATGTGTTCTTCCCTAAATCATCTTGCTATTTCTCTATGCATTAACAAGAGAGAGAATATGGGCCCTGAGTCATCTGCTATGGCTCAAACAAAGTATGCAATTGTACAATTGAGATTAAAGTTTGCTGTAAGCCTCTGGGGCCCAAGCATGCTCACAACCTTTTAGTCAAGCAGTACTACTAATCACAACTCCTAAAGTAAAGAAACTATTTTAGGGCGCTTCACAGAAAGGTGTGAATTTTATTCCTCCTGTAAGAATGCAAACCACACAACAACCATTATTCTCCATAACTACAATGACAAATACCAGTGGGCCTTGGCAAGATCAATACCTTTATTTTCATCATCCAGGTTAATTATAGCATACATGTCTCTTAATTCTGTCAAATCATGGATTTTTATGCTGAAAAGTAAAGAAAAAGGAGTATATATTTTTTACTCGGTTTCATTCTGGCATTTTTGCACATTGTTTCTAATCCCCCTCTCTCCTCCCCCCCCCCCTCCCCCCCCCTGCTGCTGGACCCTCTCTCCTCCCCCCCCCCACCAGCCCTGCTGCTGGACCCTCTCTCCTCGCCCCTCCCCAGCCCTGCTGCTGGACCCTCTCTCCTCCCCTCCCCCACCAGCCCTGCTGCTGGACCCTCTCTCCTC
>CABHPH010161315.1:36959-58292 GCA_902168325.1 Peromyscus nudipes
CCCCCCCCAGCCCTGCTGCTGGACCCTCTCTCCTCCCCCTCCCCAGCCCTGCTGCTGGACTCTCTCTCCTTCCCCCTCCCCTTTCACCCCTCATCCCTCTAGGTGTTCTCTCTCTACAGCTTCAGCCTGCAGTGAACAGCCTCTTCAGGCCCTCAATCTGTGCCCTGGATTCCACTCTCAGATTCCGGGCTGCTGTGAACACTGGCTAGGAAAGGCTGACAGACAAATGGGGGACTCCCTGCTGAGTTGTGACACACTGAGTTCTGGTCTGGTCCTCTAACTGGCCTGCTATTACTTAATTTTCAAAGCCCTTCAGTCTGTACACCTGTCCCGGTGAGAGGCAGATGGAGTGTGCTCACTCCATGTAATCTCAAACTCCCATTTTAGTTTTAAGACTGATTTTCTAGCATACTCCATTTTATTCTTTTGTTCTGAGGCATAGAACCTTTACATGTTTTCTTTGTTAAATAATCTTGCTATTTTACTATACATTGTCAAGAAACTATGGGTGCTGACCATATGAATATGAGCAGGGAAGTAGAGGACTTAAATATTTTTTCATTGTAAAATGTTCAGAGTCCAAGAAAGTGTGGATGTCAGATGCACACCAACCCCGAAGTTCTGTGGATTCTCTTGAGTATCCCCCTGTGGTGGTTTGAATAGGAATGGCCCCCATAGACTCATGTGTATGAATGCTTGGCCCATGGGGCTTGGCACTATTAGGAGGTGTGGCCTTGATGGAGGAGGTGTGTCACTGTGGGGGTGGGCTTCGAGGTGTCACGTGCTCAAGCTATACCCACTGTGGGACACTTGCTGCCTTCGGATCAAGATGTAGAACTCTCAGCTCCTTCTCCAGCACCATGTCTGCCTGCTCACCACCATGTTTCCTGCCATGATGATAACGGACTAAACCTCTGCACTATAAGCCAGCCCCAATTAAATGTTTTCCTCTATAAGAGTTGCCGTGGTCATGGTGTCTCCTCACAGCAATGGAAACCCTGACTAAGACATCCCCAAGTTCCCAGAAATATGTGACTCCAACTAACCAGTTATCTCCACATGTAGCAGCTTTGTTCAGAGTCTGTGACAATGTCACACTGGTTAGATTATCCTTATGGTCACGTGCCTTAAATATCTCTTGTCCAACTTCTGGATAGTGAGTAGAAATGGCCAGAAACGTTCCTCGGGAAAAGCCAATCATGATGTAGCCATCACCATACCTACAGCAGCAAGCAATAACATGATTAAAAAGGAGGTGAGCTCTCAAGGGTAAAATGGCAAAAACCTTCATATGATAAAATATAATTCATTGAGGCCCTACTGTGTACCAGATAACATGCTGGGTGGTGTTACACATGAAATCACAGACTGAAATGAGGAGAATGCTGTAGACAGAATACAATGTTACAGACAGACAAACATCATCAGTAAGAAAAAACACACGGGTTTTTTTCTACAATTAGTTCTTGTACATACCAGCTGTAGCAGACGATGTTGCCATAGGACTGCTGGAACTCCAGATCCACTGGGTTATCCGGTTCATTCAGGTGAAAAAGAAACAACATTTTCTTGCCAACTACTGCACTTATCTGCCGGAGAAGATCGGGAGATCGTGGAATGAGTTACTCAGAATTTCACAAGAAGACCAACAAGCAAGTCCAAACAGCCGAACCCCGTTATGAAAACAGCAAGCCAAAGCTGGACGTGCTAAATGCCATCATGAGTATAAACGCAACTAACAAATAGCAGAAGCATTTACTGATGTGTAGGGTTGGTCTGGCAAAGGTCTTCGGCTTTCCGTGTTTTCAGTAGCCTTTTACGACACAGGACAAGGTCTTTGTGGACAGTCTTTTGAACCCTCTACACCTCTTCCAGACACTGTGCTGTTTAGGAGAAGTGACTCTGACATGGTTTTCCTGCAGCTGAATTAATTTTTGCAGCACAGAATTTTTCCTTCTAAGAGGCCACTCGGTTTGTGAGCCAGCCAGGATTACAGGCGTGCACTCTTAAGGATAAGCTAGCTAACTTTAGCATCATTTTCTAAGCCCCCCACACACAGGTGAGTGTGGCTGAAGTAGGATCCCTGTGTTACAATTCTCATTGGAGGCTATCCTTATGTCAAGGAGAGAAAAGTGTACTTTAATTTATGTTAAAGATGATGCTTTGCGAGCCGAGCGGTGGTGGCGCACGCCTTTAATCCCAGCATTTGGGAGGCAGAGGTAGGTGGATCTCAGTGAGTTCGAGGCCAGCCTGGTCTACAGAGTGAGATCTAGGACAGCCAGGACTGTTACACAGAGAAACCCTGTCTTGAAAGAAAACAAAACAAAAGATGATGCTTTGCTATATTTCCTGGATTCTAAAATGTTATCAACTACAACAGCATCAATTTAAAACAGCCTTTCAGGAAATAAAGAAACATTACCTTCTTACATATTTTCATGTTTATTACAAAAATTATCTGACTTCTAGAATGTTACAATACAGCAAGGAAACTGCACATGTTAAAGAAACACGAGTTACGATTTTTCAGACATCTGTTTACCATCAGCAACTCAAAAAAAAATCCTAAATCACATAGAAATCATTGTTTCCATCTTTTTTTTATTTGTTTTGCTTTTGTTTTTGAGACAGGGTTTCTGTGTGTAGCCCTGGCTGTCCTGGAATTCAGTCTGTAGACCAGGCTGGCCTCAAACTCAGAGATTCACCTGCCTCTGCCTCCCGACAGCTGGGATTAAGGCACAGGCCACCATATGCTTTGATGTTTCCATTCTGGAAGGAATCTCTAAGTTTTTGCTACCACAGAAATGGGCACACCACCCATAACAGGAAATGTCCCCGTCTGCTGGGATGTCAGGCAGTTAGCAATGGCAAACACAACTTTTAGGTCCGAGAGACTAAGGCTTACCTTGGTTTAAGAAACAACGGACATAATTTATGGAAGTCTGAGCCAGCCGAGAAAAGGAAATTGAGTACACTATGAAACCACCCAAATGATTTGGGTGTGGACTTGAATAGAATGCTTACTGTGTTTTCAGCAGAAGAAATCCGGTCATCTGTCTTGCTTGTGGAAAACTTGATGTCACTGGGCTCTGATTTCACTGGTGTCTACAGGGGTAAGAAAGACATCGTCACTGTGAATGAACTCAGTAATCAAATCACTCTCGTCAGGGTGAAGCTGAGTGATAGGACACACGCTAAGCACAGCATGAATGAAGCCCAGGCTTCACTTTGAAACACCTTCCCTCTCCAAAACAAACCTTCTAGAGACACTCTGAATAGTAATAAAACACCAAGCTTGTTTTTATTTGTGACTAAATTTGGATTATGAACCTGAAAATTCTACTGCCAAATACCTGGAAATTCTGGGTGAAACAGAACGTGTGTTTTTCTTAAATGGAAAGCTAAGCACAAGGAAGGATTTACAGACATTCTCAGCAAATACCCCACAGAAAGGAGAGTGTATGCACACTTAAGCTGCAGCCTCCAGTGTGGCTAGAGACAAGGGGTGTCAGGTAAACCACTTCTTAGCTGGCGGTCTGGGTCAGAAAAAACAACGTTCATTTCAAGAATGTGATCCACAGTCTGCTTTCCTGTTCTCATTAGGTCTGAGGTTCCAGCATACACACTGAGCAGTTTGGGAGTTCCTCCAGAGAAAAACTAATATGAAAGGTGGTAGGAGCCAGGCCCACCATCCCCTGAAGGGTTGGGCCAAACGCTCCAAGTCTGATAAACCCTGCAGAAAATGAGCTGAAAGTTCAAAAGAATGTAACTCACAGAGGAACAGGGCACCAAAAGTTCCTAAAACACAGTCATATGAGAGAGAGAGAGAGAGAGAGAGAGAGAGAGAGCGAGAGAGAGAGAGAGCGCATATGCAAGAGTGAGAGAGATTATATAATAAACACTTTAAAGAGACATAGGGCTACTTATAAAAATGAGAAAGGGCACATTAAAAAGTTTCAGTAGACTTTAATCCCAGCATTCGGGAGGCAGAGGCAGGCAGATCTCTGTGAGTTCGAGGCCAGCCTGGTCTACAGAGTGAGATCCAGGACAGGCACCAAAATACTACAGAGAAACCCTGTCTTGAAAAAAAAAAATTCAGTAGACTGTACTTCTTATTATTCAATTTTTAATTTAGATTTACTTTATGGATATGATTTTGCTTGCCTGTATGTCTATACACCATCTGTGCGCCTGGTGCCCTCAGAGGTCATAAGAGGCTGTTGAAACAGGAGTTACAAAAGGTTGTAAGCTGCCATGTGGGTGCTGGGAATTGAACCTGGGTCCTCTGTAAGAACAAGTGCTCTTAACTGCTGAGCCAGTCTCTGTAACCCAGCAGACTAGACTTCTGTGCTCCAGGAGGTGCGCTCTGCTGGGTGAAGGTCTAGAAATGGTGTTTGGCCTGTGGAGTTTGGCAGCTTTTTTCAACTGTCCATCCTGAGGGGTATATGATTTCCATCTACAGTTTTATCAATAGACTATGTGCTCACATCCCGAGGGGGTATATGATTTCCATCTACAGTTTTATCAATAGACTATGTGCTCACATCCCAAGGGGTATATGCTTTTCAACTACAGTTTTATCAATAGACTATGTGCTCACATCCCGAGGGGTATATGCTTTTCAACTACAGTTTTATCAATAGACTATGTGCTCACATCCCGAGGGGGATATGATTTTCAACTACAGTTTTATCAATAGACTATGTGCTCACATCCCAAGGGGTATATGATTTTCAACTACAGTTTTATCAATAGACTATGTGCTCACTTCCCGAGGGGGATATGATTTCCATCTACAGTTTTATCAATAGACTATGTGCTCACATCGTGTGTCATTTTGTCAATGTGACAGGTGAGCACCAGTGTCTCAGCCTTGCTTTGTCTTCTGTAATTATGAGTTTCATCATTGTCATCTGTGAGTTATGTTACACATGTATACATTGCCTTTACATATATTTCAAGCAGGGTTTTAAAAGAACTACCAAGTACTTTCTCAAAATAAAGTGTAGAATTATCAAATTTAAAACTTCCAGGAGGCTGAGACAGAAGTATGTTTAAAGCAAGCCTGGGTTACATAATGAGTTCCAGGCTAGTCTGGGCTACAGAGTGAGGTCCTGTCTCAAATGCAAAAAACAGTGGGTTGGGGATGCAGTTTAGTGGTAGGGCACTTGCCTAGCACCTTCTCCTAGGCTCCAGCTCTTCAAAGGGTCCACTACTTTCCAACATTATATACATGAGACCATACTTCTGACACATGAACCCACTGTATACTCCACGGGAGAGACCCATGTGGCAAGGAATCAGGACTTACAGTGTATAGTGGTTCTCTATAGGAACAGCAATCTGCAGGGAGCTGAACTCGGCCAACAACTACATGAGTGGACTTAGAAACAGCCTTGTGGGAGATCCTGAGGCAGAGGCACCTCAATAAGCTGCATCTGGATTCCTTGCCGACAACTAGGAAACACAGGTGTTTTAAGCTCCTGCATTTTGAGATGTTTGGTTAGACAGCAGCAACTGCTGAATATATCATATTCCCGACTGTGTGTATAGCACAGAGCAGGGTTTATTCATGTGCCTAACTCAGCAGACATTCCAAGAACGTTTCAGTCAATACTAAAGTATAGACAGCAGTTCAAAGAATAATTTTCCCATTGGTGATATTAGGTACCTACTGGCAGTACAAGTTCCCTTAAGGAGGGGCCCTTTTAGGATAAGTCAACCCTAAGTAGGATTTCATCTTAATTAAGTCTTGTCAGGTTTACTTTGGAAACAATTTAACGTATCCAATGAAAGGTGTTGGCTTTAGAATCAAGAAGTTTGATTCTGAGTCCAGAGCCCTCTGGTTCTTAACATTTATCAGCACGCATACATAAAATCAGACTTCATCACAAACATACTATAACCACAGAGCCGAGAATCCATTTAATACCAAAGGGGAAAACGTATTTCCTTTAATAGATAACTTAGTCATCTGCTGTGGGATGGTCTCTATGTCAAATTGCTCTGATTGGTCAATAAATAAAACACTGATTGGCCAGTGGTCAGGCAGGAAGTATAGGCGGGACTAACAGGATAATTAAAAGAACAGGAAGGCGGAGGGAGTCACTGCCATCCGCCGCAATGACAAGCAGCATGTGAAGATGCCGGTAAGCCAAGAGCCACGTGGCAAGGTATAGATTTATAGAAATGGATTAATTTAAGATGTAAGAACTAGATAGCTAGAAGCCTGAGCCATTAGGCCAAACAGTTTAAATAATATAAGCGTCTGCGTGTTTATTTTATAAGTGGGCTGTCGGACTGCCGGGACTTGGCGGGAGCTGGAGAGAAATTCTCCAGCTACAGTCATCTTAAAACATAAAAAAGGATTTGGGTGTGTGTGTATGCCAGTGTGGAAATATGAGTGTTCGTGTGTATCTGGGTGCTGCACATGCTTATGGAGGCACGGGAACAGACAAAGGTTTCTGACATTTAAAACATAAGATTGTGGGCTGGAGAGATGGCTTAGTAGCTAAGAGCCCTGGTTGCTCTTGCAGAGGACCCAGGTTCAGTTCCTAGTACCCACATGGTGGTTTGTAACCATCCGTAACTCCAGTTCCAGGAAATCTGACACCCTCTTTTGACTTCTGTGGGTACCAGGCACGTACATGGTATGCATACATAACTGTGGGCAGACACTTATATACATAAAATAAAATATCAATCTTTTAAAATATGAAATTATATGCATATTCCACATAGTGATTTTTGTTTGTTTTTTTCAAGACAGGGTTTCTCTGTATAGTCCTGGCTGTCCTGGAACTCACTCTACAGACCAGGCTGGCCTTAAACTCACAGAGATCCACCTGCTTCTGCCTCCCAAGTGCTGGGATTAAAGGTATGCACCACCACCACCCAACATGACTTAAAATTTTATATAGTTGATTATAGTTTGATATAAAGCTGTTTATTACAAGGAGAAGTGACCTCTCCCAGCAGAGACTGTAATGTATCACCTGTCTGATGGTGTCGCCTTCCTGGTTACTAACAGTGATCATTTTATCTTCGCCACCCAAAGCTAGAAGATTCTCTGTGTTCCAACATCCACATGTGATTTTCTTAGTATGTTTTCCTGAAAAAAAGAGATAATTTTTGCAGATACATGGACTTTTCAAAAGAATAAATAAAAAATTTGTGATGCTAATCGTCTGTGCCCTGGGAATGAACAATGAAGGGATTCTGCTCTCATCCAAGCCCTTAGTGTCTATGCAACCTTACTTCAAATGCTTTATCACGAAGCTAGAAATTAAGATAATGGTACGTAACAACTTTTAGTCTGGATAATATACATAGGGTCCAGCAGAGAACAATGTTTTCCTCTACGAATTTTGTTGATTTATCACAGAACCAGACTTAAATGGTAATTCTTATGAGAAGTAAATCCCAAAGCTACCATTCAGCCCATGGTCTCATAAATCATTGATATAAGCTGACTTAACATTCATAGTTTTTTTTTTTTCTTTTTTTTTTTTTTCGAGACAGGGTTTCTCTGTGTAGCTTTGCGTCTTTCCTGGATCTGGCTTTGTAGACCAGGCTGGCCTTGAACTCACAAAGATCCACCTGCCTCTGCCTCCCGAGTGCTGGGATTAAAGGTGTGCGCCACCACCGCCCGGCCTCATTCATAGTTTTAACTGCTCATGATAATTACAGTATAATTCATGGTAACACTGAGGTACAAATGTGAACATTCTCTAGTGAAACATGTGTTAAGAAGGGACTCTGCTCACGACTGCATCACACCACTAAGGAATAGTAGGGGGACACGTGTGTGTGTATGTGTGTGTGTGTGTGTGTGTGTGTGTGTTCAGTGTAAGTGCAACATTTTTTCCTGAATATTTTCCAACTGGGGGTGGTTGGACCTAAGGATGCAGGACCCATGGGCACACAGAGGGCTCATCCAAGCTAGAGCACGGCAAGAGGAGACAGGTGATAGAATGCAGGAAATTAGACAGAAAATAGGAGGCCGTCCCATGATGGTAGACAGGAGCGGTGATTAGACAGACTGCAACCCGGATACAACCGGAGGGAACACCTAAGAGGACACTTCCTGTCCGTCAGGAGGGCTTGGGAGATGTTGGGTGTGCAGTGCTCACGAGTACCTCCCTGAGGATGGAGAGTAAGAACCTGCATGTGTGGGCCTAGCCAGTGGGCTGAAGAGACACAGGTTTCAGGGATCTCAGGCTACAGAGAGCATTTCAAATCAGGAGAGCAGAGCACAGACGTGAAGGGGGCATTCAGAGAAGAGCCTGTAGACGGAGAGCTCATGCTGATCACAGACTAAAGGACTCCGGGTGCAGCGACATCAGGACGGGAAAGGGTTATGTGAAGAGAGGCCGAAAGATGCTACAGACAAACGCCTTTCTTCTTTATTCCTTAAAATCACATCTATTTATTTATTTGTGTGTGTGTATACACACATTGTGTATGCATATGTGCATGTGTGTTGTACAGCTCACGTGTGGAGGTCAAAGGACAACCTTGGGAGCTGATTCTCTCCTTCACTATGAGGGTTGCAGGGACTGAACTCAGGTTGATAGGCTTGGCAGCAAGTGTCTTTACCTGCTGAGCCATCACACTGGCCCATAAGCTCCTTTCTTTACCCAAGGAAAGGGAGAAGAAGCCTTCCTTTTTCTAGACACTGTCACACTGCTCAAACTCAGGTTAATATAACATCAGTAAGAACAGGTAACACGAACTACTTGACCTACTGATAGGACTCTGATGACTGAAATGGGAGACTGGCATTATTTAATTAAGCTATCATAACTGCCATTTGTGCATATCAGAACCCTGCAAAGCAAGAAATGCCAGCGTCTAGCTGAGTTCAAAGGAACGGATCAGTACACCATGAAATGCATATGTGGTTTCTATACAGTGCACCAAGCAGCCATGAGTGGGGTGACCCGATTTTAGCAAAGGTAAGAGGAGCGCCTGGAGAGATGGCCTGGTGGTTAAGAGCACGTGTGCTCTTCCAGAGGACCCAAGTTCAGTTCCCAGCACCCACATCAGCTGCTGTGGGTAACTTCAGCTACAGGGGATCCAATGCCTCTGGCCTCCATAGGCATCTGCACTCATGTGCACAGACATCAGTACCTGCATGTAATTTAAAATAACAATAATAAAGCCTTAAAAAAAGGTTGAGGGGAAACAGAGCCAAGCCACAAATGCCAACCAAGCATGAGAGAAGCAATGGTATATTTATCTAAAGATGGGTAATTGATTAGAATCTTTGCAGGTATATTTTATATGGTTATTAAGAAAGAACGTGGGCAGAATCGTATTCATATTAAATACAAAGATCACAATAACATCATGTTCATATGGTAGCCTCACATGAGAATGATCATGCTCTAACATACTATTTCCATATACATCCAGTGTCAAATCTCTGGGGCTTATCAATATATTGGAGGACATTCTCATAGATAAAGTGGGAAACAAAATGCCTACTGGAGTCATACAGAAATTTATATGGAGCCGGCCGGTAGTAGCGCATGCCTTTAATCTCAGCACTCAGGATGCAGAGGCAGGCGGATCTCCGAGTTTGAGGCCAGCTTGGTCTACAGAGTAAGTTCCAGGACAGCCAGGGATACACAGAGAAACCCTGTCTCAAAAACAAACAAACAAACAAACAAACAAACAAACAAACAAACAAAAAAACCAACAACAACAAAAAAGAAATTTGCATGGAAAAAGTTGATTTTTGTTACTGGAAAGAAATTTTAGTTTGGTCTTTCAAACAAATTAATAATCCTTCTACTTATCTTTTATTATTAAAAATTAAAATACTAAAGAGATACATGTGAAAATCATTTGAAATGACTCACTGCTCCTAATGGGAAGCACTTCCTCACATGCCCTGTAGGTGCCGCTGTCTCCATCGTGTGCTGCCTCCCTTAGCTATAGGGAGGCTTTTTCTGTCCACATGCCTGCGGTTAACCCTGTTCATGCTATCAGTCATCAGTGCAATGCTACATGAAAAGGGTCAATCTTCAAGGGTATTCAGGGGCCCAAGGCCAAGTGAACAGAGGTTGGAGGAACCAGAGTACTTCATGCAGGGTCAAATGGGCCACATACTCTGAGGCCAACTACTCATAGTCCAATGTCTGCATTCCTGGTGTTTGGAGACAAGGTGGGATAAGGATTGGGAGTATGGATCCTATCTAAGCAATCACTGAATGTTTCAGTTCACTTCCTACATGGATGAAAGCCAGTATATGTTACAACACAAGAACACTGACTAAAATTCACCAACAATGAACATATGTGGTCAACAGGTGTTGATATGCACATGAGCTAGTCCATGTCTAGAGAGTCAAGCGGTGTGAAAGGGAAAACAGTTGTCAGTCATTAACGTCCTGATGCTCGAAGACACAGGCTGACCTTAACTCAGTCTGTCCTGTGTACCTCAGGAAATCTCAGCAGCAGGGGAGGGATCTTCCTGGTCAGCAATCGAAGATGGACCAGGGAAGCCTTTCTCTACAGATTTTTCCCTTGCAGCTTCTCAAACATGTAGTAGTATTTCTAGCCAGAACCTACCAAGAACAGGAATCTTTCGAGATGTCTGATGATTATAAATGAGCAAATTTCCTTTAATGGTCCCAACAGCCAGGAAACTTCCAATTTTTGACCAAAGAAGGAAAGACATTTGATCCCTGTAATATTAAGATACATATTACAGAACAATTCACAATCATAACCCCTTAACAATCCTCTAAGACATACTTCATGTATAACTTTAATCTCTGCTTAGAAGCTGAAGTGTAACATTATAGCTCATGGGCTTTTACCTGTGATCCCAGCACTCAGGAGGCAGAGACAGACAGATCTTTGTGAGTTCGAGGCCACCTACAGCTACATAGTAAGACTCTGCCTCAAGAAAACAAACAAGCAAACAAACAAACAAACAAACACCCCACACAGCTCATAGTTTTTAGATGAAGACTCAGTGCTAAAAGAATTTTGGAGGCAACAGAAGATGGCTCAGAGGTTAAGAGCACTGGCTGGACCCAGGTTTGATTCCCAGTACCCACATGGTAGCTTACAACTGTCTGAAACACCAGTTCCAGGGGATTCAACACCCTCTTCTGGCCTCTGCAGGCACCAGAAATACATGTGGTTCACAGACATGCATGCTGGCAAGCCCACACACATAAAATAAAATTAAAATTTTAAAAGAAAATCTGGAGCCAGTACAAGATCATCTCGGCAGCAGTTAGCCTCAAAATACCAATAAATAATGAATACAGACTTCAATTCAGTTGTTACAGAACCTCAAATTCATGGGGTAATTTGTGTTACTGATGATGGTTTTAAGTATAATTATGGTAAAAACTTTAATGGACAGTGAAGCTGCCAGAATGATCCAAGAATGGAGTGAGGAGAATTCTGAGTGCTTGAGAGAAAACTCCAAGAAAACAAGACAAGAGTCTTGTAACCTCAGTTTCTTCAAAACAGGGAACTGTTTTTGGGAATGTGTTTTCATGCTCTTCCCAGGTGTAGTGGATAGGAGCGAGTTTACTTCAGATTATTCATTACAGCTGGCTATTGGTATTTGTTTATATGTCTCTATGGAAACACATTTTTCCACATGTGGTTTGTCTGTCTGCCATCTTGACTTGTCGGCCACGTGTGGCTTGCCCTGTGACTGTATATTTTACTCACATGACTCTACTTAACCCTCAGAGAAGAAACTGTTTGATGCTCTGAATAAAGTTGGCTATTGAATGAGACTTTAGTCCATCCCACTTATCAGCTCCATTTGCCCAGATCCCACAGCCTCCAGGGCAGTGACATGAAACTTTATGCACTTTTTGAAAGATAGCTTTGGAGGTCTAGGAGGTAGGCTTGGTGGATAAAGTACTTGGTGCACAAGTGTGGGGGAGCAGAGTTTGGGTTCCCAGAATCCATGTAAATGCCCGGTGGGCCTGCCTGTGATTTTAGTGCCTGTAAGACAGAAAGGGGATCCCCAGAGCAAGCTGGCTAGCCTGGTAAACTCTGGGTTCCATGAATGAGGTGGAGTGATCAAGGAAGGCTCCCCATGTCGGCCCTGGGTCTCCACATGCACACACATAAAGGCACCACACACAAATGCACGAGGGAGGACAAGGAGCTTTCCATAAGATGGCAAATTAAATCGGAGGAATCACTGGGAGTTCATAATGCTAAAAAGGATGTATCTTGGCTGAGCATATATTTCAGTGGTAGAGCATGGTGTAGTCGAACAAAGCCCTGGGTCAATTCCTAGCTACATCAAAAAAGAAACAAAAAGAAGTATGTTTGTTGCTCCATCATTACTACAAAGCTGTTCAGAAGCAGCCAGAAAACACTTTTGTCTAAACGGTATTTTGAATTACATTTATTTATTGGAGTGTATGGGATGACATCACAGCTAGAGGACAATTGGGAGGAGTCGGTTCTCTCCTTCCACCACGTGGGGTCCAGGGATCACTCGGTTCATCAGCTTAGGGCCTTCTTGCCAGCTCCAAGTTCTGGCAAGCATTCTAGGACTCCCGGGCTGGCTATTTCTAGGATTCCCTACAGAAGGGAATGAGAACTCTTTGGAGACTAGCTCCTTCACACACTGAGGGAAGAAATCACAGCGGGTCCAAACCAACATCCCAGAGGCAGCAGCATCACCCAGGGATGTGTCGGGAAGGCCACTTATCAGATCCCGTCTCAGACCCGGTCAGTCAGAAACTCAGGGGGTGGATCTAGCTATCAGTATGCGACTGACTCTTCTAATGATTCCAGTGGAGCTACATCTGAGCACCACAGCTTCAGAAAGGGCACTGCTCTCCAGAACACTGAGTAAGGACAAAGGTTAGGCTGGAGGAGACTTTCTCTAGCTAAACCTGGAATCAGAGCACCAAAAATTCTGTGCGCAGTTGACACAAGTTGAATCTGTGAAAGGTTATATACATTATGATGATATTTAGACGTGAAATATTAATGAAGTATATGAAAAGTTAGCTGCAATAACTGGTGAATAAAAGAAATGGAAATAATAATATTATTATAGTCATTATAATAATATAATAATAAAGTAAAATTTAGTTAAAAACTAATTTCAGGGGCTGGCTAGATGGCTCGGTAGGTGAACACACTTGCTACCAAGTCTGAACCCCAAGTTCAATCCCTGGGATCCACACCCAAGTGCATGTACACAGTCATGCACACATGCATACAGTCATGAATACAGTCATGCATACATCCATACTCCTACACAAAACAAATAAGTAAATGCTAACTGAGCAGACTGCAGTCTTCTTTCAGGAGACTCCCACACAAAACAAATAAGTAAATGCTAACTGAGCAGACTGCAGTCTTCTTTCAGGAGACACGAGGTGAGAGGTCCACCCGCGGTGTCCTCTCCTGCTACTTTGTTTGATGAAGGCCTTTTACTGTGCACCACTGCAGCCAGCTCACCTCCAGATTTTCCCATATCAATTCTGTCTCATCGTGGTCATTTTCAGTATGCTCACTGAAAGACTTTTTAAAAGAAGCTATTCCACAACCATAACATCTTTAATCTTTTTTGATTTTGTTTTGTTTTGAGACAGGGTCTCTATATAGTTCTGCCTGTCCTGGAACTCACAATGTAGACCAGGCTGGCCTTGAACTCACAGAGATCCGCCTGCTTCTGCCTCCCGAGTGCTGGGATCAAAGGCGTGTGCCACCACATCTGGCTATAACATCTTTATTCTAACTAACGGAAGGATTACACATATAAACCATAAAAGGAATGGTATTTTTCTTTCGTAAGAAAATTATTCAAGAAAGGCAGGATGGTATAGGCTTGTAGTCCCAGCACTTAGGAGGTGGATGCAGGAGCATCAGGAGTTCAAAGCCATCCTTAGCTACACAGTGAGCTTGAGGGCAGCATGGGCTTTTTGAGACCTTGTTTCAAAAAACAGAAACCAAAATGAAACAAAGTGCCAACAACAAAAAAGAACTCATCATTGCCTCTCCAAAGTCAAAGTAATAAACATGACCAGCATCAAGACAGCAGAGGCCCATCTCAGTGAAAACTTTAAAAAGAATGGAAAGACAACAAACAGTATCATTGCTCACTGAAAAATTTAAAAATAACTACAAAGTTGGGAAATGCTAATTACACTGATCTGGCCAGTACACATTGTGTGCATCTGTTAAAAATATCATATTATACCCCAATATGTATAATATTGTAAGTACAATTACTGACATTAATAAAAATGACATAAATGACAAAAGTATCTTGTCATTTCATACTTTATATGCCACTTAAATAACAACAAAGGTATCCTCACCTCATGCCGTTGTCTAGCTGGCTGGTTTTATTTGTGTTGGCATCCCATAGAAAAATGCAGCTAGACTTCTCGGCAATCACCGCTAGGATATCCCCATCTTTATCCCAATCCATGGCGACACAGTTGCTTTTGGAAAAGAGAAAATCATCACTATCCACTTCTCGAAAGTCAGAGAGAAGAAACAAATACCTATCTGTGACTTCTGTTCCCAACAAGACCACTCAGTATCTTTTCATAGGTCATGAGCATCCTAAAATGAGAAATTGAACCTGCTATCCACTGATACTGCAACGCTAACCTTCATGTTTCTGTCTGATTTGCTTTGAAGGGATGGAGGGATTTTTAAGTTTACTTTCAGAACCACTTCCGTGCACTGTACTACATAAAATTGTAGGTAACGAATTATCAGGTTTTCCTGAGTCCTGTAAAAACACCTCATCTTCCAGAAAGATAAATTCATCAAACACTTCTACAAATGAATTAAAAATCAGAACCAATAGGTAGCTTTTTAAACGTGTTTTCTTCTTTTTCCCTTTTCTTTCTTTTTTTCTTCTTTGACAAGGGTCTTCTTACAGAGGTCTAGTTTGGACTCACATGTAGACCAGTCTGGACTAAAACTTGCAGTGATCCCCCTGCCTCTGCCTCCTGATAACTGAGGCTGTGGTTGTGTACCGCCATGCTTGGCTGTTCGATAGGCATCCGTCTGTCTGTCTACCTACCTACCTACCTACCTATCTATTTGTGGTACTAGGCCTTGAATCTAGGGCCTCTATTATGTCAGCCAAGTATTCTCCACTAAGCTGCATCCTCAGTCCTTTAGTAGGTAACTTTCTAAGACCAATTTTTTAGGTTTTTCAACATTAGCCTACAAAGCAATGCATTTCATTTTATGTAAGATCAAGTAGTGAAAGGTTGTTTCATGTTTACAAAAATGAAAAAAGCTGTATAAGAAATGAAATTCGGGCAGGGCAGTGGTGGCACATGCCTTTACCAGGCGGATCTCTGTGAGTTCGAGGCCAGCCTGGACTACAGAGTGAGTTCCAGGAAAGGCGCAAAGCTACACAGAGAAACCCTGTCTCAAAAAAAACCAAAACCAAAAAAAAAAAAAAAAATGCAATTCTACCTAGATAGGTAAAACAAAGTAGACAAAGGTTGGTGGGCTGGCTAGTTTTATGTCAACTTGACACAAGCTAGAGTCATCAGAGGAGACAGCCTCAGCTGAGAAAAATGGCTCCATGAGAAAAGCCTGTAGGGCATTTTCTTAATTAGTGATTGATGTGGGAGGGCCCAGTTCATTGTGGGTGGGGCCACCCCTGGGCTGATGGTCCTGGGGTCTGTAAGAAAGGATGAGCAAGCCAGTAAGCAGCACTCCACAGCCTCTGCATCAGCTCCTGCCTCCAGGTTCCAGCCCTGTTTGAGTTCCTGTCCTGACTTCCTTCAACGATGGACTATGATAAAGTGTAAGCCAAATAAACCATTGCCTCCCAAATGTGCTTTTGCTCATGATGTTTCCATCACAGCCATCATAACCCTGGGACAAAAATTGGTACCAGGATAATGGGGTTGCTGTGACAGACACGACCATGTTGTTTTGGGGAGGATTGTGGAAGGACTTTGGATCTTTGGGCTGGAAAAGCCATGGAATGTTCAAAGCTTGGTGAGCTGTTCTGTGGGAGTGTGGAATGTTAAGAGACGGTCACAGGATGGAGGCCTGCCCGGCTTGTGATGTTCCAGAGGGAAGTTTGAGAGCCACTTAAGGACTTTATGAGGCCAATGCATATTTTGAGTTAAGCTTAGCTGAGGCTTGAGTCAGACATGACCAACAAGACACCAGAACCACTGAGGTGAAACCCTGCTTTGCTGGGATAATCGATGCTGGTCAGAGCTGAGAAATCAGCAGTGACTAAGAAGAGACCAGCATCATGGAGGTGAAACCTTCTGGAAGAGTTTCCCATGAGTTAGCACACAGAAGCTGTGTTCCACAGGCAGCCAAGGTTGTGCCTCATGTTGGCAGAGAAGTGACCCAAGCCCTTTGGAGGAGCACAGAAGATCATGGGTGGATCCCACATATTAGACATTCTGTTATTTATACTGTTGGGAGTGAGAGAACCAAGCAGACGCCATAACAGTTTCCTGAGACTAAACAAGCAGTTTCTGAGAGAGACACGAACAAAGGACAACCAATCTCTAACACCCCCAACAGCAAGGACAAGGAGGCCTGGTTCATGCAGTACCAGGCCAGGCCTGAGCCACAGTCAGCAAGCTTAAGGTGACAGCCAAATGAGGACAAAGCCTGCAACTTGTCTGGGCCTGCCCCATAATGGAAAAGCTATAGCCTTAACCATCCCTGATTAGCCCTGGCCAATTAGAATGTACTAATATGATTGCCTTCTTGCTCAAGCCAATCATATCTAAAATGCCTAAATGCTCTAGGACCTCCCCTTGGCTGTGCTTAAAAGGAGCCTACCTAAGGAGCTTAAAAGGTTCATTGCCATTTTGCCTTTGTGTAGGGTGGACAGCCCCAGCATGCTGGAAATTTTCTTGAGATAATAAATGCTCTTGCTGATTGCCTATGTGGATAGTGGTCTTTTGTGAGACTTCTCCAGGACACTAACAGGGGTTTGGTTTTTGCTTTGTTCAGATTGTGACTGTGCCCGTTTTTCCTTCCTGAAATTAAAAGGTACTTAAATTATTTTTTATTTTACAGGAGTCCACAGTTTAGAGACTTTAAAAAGAAAGAAAGAAAAAAAAGAGATTTGGGGGTTTTACAGAGAATTTGGATTTTAAAAGAGACTGGATATTTTTAAAGAGACAAATCTTAAAAGTGTTTAAATTTGTAAGGCTGTGGGACCTTTTAAGTTTGTAAAATGTTTTATATTGTTATGTCTTTATTAATGTGTGATCTTGGGGATGATCAAGAAAGAAAAACTTGTGGCTTAACGAAAGTGTTTGTGTGTCAACTTGACAAGGATCGGTTGTGCTGGCTAGATTTATGTCAACTTGACACAAACTATAGTCATCTGAGAGAAGGAAACCTCAACTGAGAAAATGCCTCCATGAGAGTGGTCTGTGGGCCAACCTATAGAGCATTTTCTTAATTAGTGATTGATGGGGGAGGGCCCAGCCCACTGTGTGAGTGATGCCATCCCTGGGTTGGTGGTCCTGGATTCTGTAAGAAAGCAGACTGAGCAAGCCATGGGGAGCAAGCTAGTAAGCAGCACCCCTCCATGGCCTGTGCATCAGCTCCTGCCTCCAGGTTCCTGCCCTGTTTGAGTCCCTGTCCTGAGTTCCTTCAATAATGAACAATGATGCAGAAATGTAAGCCCAACATACCCTTTCCTCCCCAACTTGCTTTTGGTCATGGTGTTTTATCAGTGTTATAGTAACCCTAACTAAGATAGTTGGTGTCTTAGTCAGGATATCTATTGCCTGAAGACCATGACCATGGCAACTCTTATAAAGGAAAATATTGAATTGTGGTGGTGGCTTACAGTTCAGAGGTTCGGTCCATTATCATCATGGCAGGGAGCACGGTGGTGTGCAGGCAGACATGGTGCTGGCTACATCTTGATCAGAAGGCAACAGGAAGTGGACTGTGACACTGGGAGTAGCTTGAGCATAGGAGAACTCAAAGCCCGCCCCCACAGGGACACACTTCCTCCAATAAGGCCACACCTCCTAATAATGCCACTTCCTGTGGGGGCCATTTTTTTTAAACCACCACAGTTGGGTACTCAGAACTTGGTAGAATAAGTGAGGAAGATCAGGAGTTCAAGGTCATCCTCTGCTATATACTGAGTTCAAAGCAAGCCTGGCTAGATGGGATCCTATCTCAAAACCAAAACCAGGAGAAAATCATATATGTTGTGTAAAATATATACTGCACAGATACAATGTTTTTAACTTTATAATTTCTACAATTCACAAAATACAGACTTCTTTATTTATATAATGCTAGTTTTCATTTGGACACTCTTTGCTCATGGCTATACATACTTTGATTTACATTTAAGTTGGCAATTATTTTATTTTACTTTATTCTTCAAATGGTTAAGATGTGTTTGGGGACCCTAATTTCCTTTAACAGTCTCAAAAACTTTGGGAGCATAGAAGAGAAAAGTTTTCAAATTGTTGATAAAATCATTTGCCAATTAAAGACTGACAATTAGACAGCATTTTATTTGTCTGGAGATCCTTTTTGGTCAAATCCAACTATTATGAATCCGGCAGCAGAAATCAGATGAGGGTATTACGCAACCAAAGCAGGTGTCACTGAGACTGGGCAATTAAACTCACACAGTTTCCTTCTTTACTGAGTGCCTTCCTTTAGACATAATCACTGAGTAACTATTTTCGTCTCATTCCCCAAAACACAGAAATCAGAAGCGACAGTGCAGAGTGCGGGCGATGGCGAAAACCCACCAGCCTCAGCAGGAAGGGCAGAGCGGGCGGGAAAGGCAGGCCAAGAGAGGTGAACAACAGGACTGGGAACCTTGGTCAACAAACTATGGACGGCAGACAGGCACTGACAAGCACAGCCGCGCAAGTCTCCTGAGGGCAGGGAGTCTCCGCACGTGAGCAGCGCCGAGTCTGTCTGCAGAGTCAGACGGTAACACTGAACCATCAAAGCACATAGTCTACAGGTGTATTTAGAACGGCATCCTGCAAGTGGAGACATCTTCCTTCTCTAAGAAGTATGCGCAAAGTGACTGTCCTCCAGTGATTTCCGGAGAGGAAGTACCAAAGGAAATACAGTTGGGTATTCCTAATTTTGTAATTTTTTTCCATTTTCATGTGTATGGTGTTTACATGTGTATGCATGTTTTCATGTGTAAGGGCGTGTGTGTGTGTGTGTGTGTGTGTGTGTGTGTGTGTGTGTGTGAGTGTGTAGGCTTCAGGCTCATGCAGGGATCATCCTCAATCACTCTTCTTATTTATTGAAGCAGAGTTCACCTATATGGCTAGTCTAAGAGGCCAGCTTTCACTAGGGATCAATCCTGTCTTTGTTTTCCAAGGCTGCAATCCCAGGTCAGTCACCGTTCTTCCCTTGTCCTGGCATTACGGGTGTTCTCAGGATCTGAACTCTGGCCCTCATGCTTGTGTGCAAGTGCTCAAGCATCCCCAGCCCCAGAGGAACCTTGTTTTGGACCCATCTACCATAGTCACATATTCACATATGTGAGTATTTAAGTATATAGATACAAACTCTAACTCAAGTGCCACACACATGCTTTACTAATTTTAACATGAAGAAAAAACCTTTTATAGCTAGAGAAAACAAGAGGAGGTGGGGTTATTCATTTGATTTAATTTTAAGACAGCGGTCTTTTTTTTTTTTTTTTTTTTTTCAATCTTGTAGGCAACAAAGCTTGACGGTTTTGATCCACCCCTGTACTTACCCAGGTAAGCTAATTTTACTTCTCTTTTGGCCATGGCGATCAAAGATTTTAACAATACAATCAGCTCTGAAAGCAAGCAGAATATAAAAGTTACTTCAATGTCTCTCTTATTTATCCATGAATTAAAAAAATTAGGCTCTATTTCAGGTGACTTCAGTGTTCTTTCATGGTAGTTTTTTAATTTGTACTTTAAAAAGTTATGATCAAGGCAAAGGTTCTGTAAACTGTGATGTTAATGGGATTGAATATTTCAACTATCACACAAGAATTCACACTAAAGAGACAGTATGGGCACAGGTTACAGACACATACAACCATTATTTAAAATATTCATTCTTTTCTTACCCTGTTACTGCAATGAAGTTTCCTGAGGATTTTTGCCAGGCAAACTGTATCGGAGCACCAAGCCAAGTCTTTTCTACCAGGGAGAAAACACGCTAAAAAATAAACACAATGTTTACATTTTCAAAACAATGATAGATTGGCCAGAAAATATGTCAAACTTTAATCCTGCAGATATGTAGGCTGCAGAATGAATGATGGTGTTTATTCAAAAAATAAAAAACAAATGAGCACCAGGTACGGTGGCATACACCTTTAATCCCAGCACTTGACAGACAGAGGGATCTCTGTCAGTGTGAGGCCAGTCTGGTCTACACAGTGAGTTACAGGTCAGCCAGGGATACAATGTGAGACCCTGTCTCAAAAAAACTAACAAAAAAAAATCGAACAAACAATAAAATGAACAAAACAAAATCAACCAGTCAATCAAACACAAGCAGTCTGCACAGCAGGATGGACTTTGTGACAGTTAGCTTTAATTGTTAACTTGACACAACCTAGAGTCATCTGGGAGGGGGTCTCAGGGAGGGCCTGTCTACACTGGGTTGGCCTGTCTTAAGTTAACTGATGTGTGAAGACCCTACCCAACTGTGGGCAGCACCATTCCCTAGACAGCGGGTCCTGAACTGTTTAAGAGAAATGACCTGAGAACAAGCAAGTGGGCATGTTTGCATCTGTTTCTCTCTACTTTTGACTGAAGATGTGATATGACTGGCTGCTCTGTGCTCCTGCCACCGTGCTTCCCCCTGCTTAGCAGACTATAATCTGGAACTGTAAACTGAAATAAACCTTGCTCCCCTAAGGAAAAAAAAAATTGTTTCTGTCGGGTACTTTTATCACAGCGACAAGAGACTAGAACAGACCTCAAGATAAAAGAGATTATCACACAACTTCTTTTGTTTGATTGTTTTGAGACAGGGTCTCAATGTATAGCTTTGGCTGGACAGCAACTTGCTATGTAGAGCAGGCTGGCCTCGAACTCACAAAGATCTACCTGCCTCTGACTTCTGAGTGCTGGGATTGAAGCTGTGTGCTTTTAAATGTTTTCAATTGTTAACTTTATAAAAAATGTGTCACAGTGCTTTGTGCATACTGAATGAATTTAAGCATAAGTTTGTTAATTGAGACACAGATTTGGGGGATTAAATTTAACAAAACGACTATTTAAAAACCTTGGATGATTATGATAGACCTATCTAAGATGTTTACAATTCCTTTAAAATTATCTTCCTTTACCCACAAGTTATACCTATTTCTTTCCT
>CABHPH010161316.1:0-42300 GCA_902168325.1 Peromyscus nudipes
ACCTGTGCTACTGGGGAATGCTTCCCCTGGACTCTGAACAGTCATTCAGACGAAGTGAGAACAGAAGTGAGGGCAGAGTGAGGAGGGAGGAGTGGAGCTGGTTCACTTTCCCTTTTCTGTTATTCAGATAGAGCCTGAAGTGAATTCCATCCCAGCTGTGTCAGAGCACACCAGCTCATTTGATTTCTGCTTTTAATGGAACTCACCAAGCCCCTTGTAATTAGCCTTCAGTCTTTTTCTGAGACCGAGGAGGGAAGAAGGTGTGGCTGAGGGAATTGTGTAATGATGGGGTCATCAACTGTATGGTATGCACTAAAGCTGGGGCAGGGATCTCGAGACTGCAGCCCCCTTATCGGCAAGGAATGGGCCATCTTCCAAGAATTGTCTTCAGTCTGGTCAGAGGACTACCACAAGCCCCATTCACACTGTGCTCATCTGACCCTCCCTAACTGCAGTGTGGCCCTTCGAAGTCCCTGTGCGGCAGGTGCTGCCTACTGACACTGTCCCCTCTCTGGGGTTGGAGCTGGGGACCTGCTCTTCCTGTTCCCAGCCTTGTATCTGCCATTCTCCTCTTTGTCTCCTGACCACCACCTCTGTCTTGTCTCCTCAGGGGGGAGTCTTTTAAGTACCCCAATTTATAGATTACTTAATAGTGTGCTCCTGTTTACTTTCAATAGGAGACAATGTCAGATGGTGAGTCCCAGTGTGTTTTTGTAAGACATTAAAAAAATAATAGTCTATTTTCACAAGTGCTTTGAGGCAGCTTTGGTCCAGATACAGATGTAAGGAAAACTCTGGACCCTCTGATAACACTTGCTAGTGCTCTATCCCTGCCCAAAATGGACATTTAGGGTAAAACTTAACAGCCAGCTTGTCTAACAACCTGAAGGCATGGCAAGGTTATGTTCCTGAAAAGCTTTAAAACAAACATGGTGTAAAACAGAGATGAACCCACGCATGGTCTTTGTTGAGAAATAGACATACTTAAGTGGTAGATGATGGGAAGGTTGTACCCGCCCCCTCCATCACTCAGCCAATGAGGAGAGTGGGGAGGGGCCTGTGTTTAGAGCTATGTAAAAACTGTTCTTTGTACTCCCAAGGTGCACCCTGCCACTTTTATCTCTGTTGGTGGCTTAGGAATGTACAAGGCTATGACATAAACCACACCGCTTTCGCTCCTCTGAGTCTTTGGTGCTCACTACGGGGTGGCGGCGGTGAGGGACGGGGGAGGGCGGCTATTCCTCACACTCGGAAGGCCTTCCCACATTGGGCTGTCTCCACCTCACATTTCGGCTTATTCTTCCCCTCTTTGTAGATGAGAATACTGCACTAGAAAGAACTGGAGGAGAGAAACACCCCAACAGTGGGGGACTGGTTGACTGATGCATGCATACCTGGGGAATGGAGCATTTCAAAGCCATTAAACTAAATTTCTGAACAAACCCCGAGTGACTGTGACCACTTGGACAGATACTCATGATGCCGCAATGTGCGAGAACACAGGACACAGCACAGGCGTTGTAAGGATTTAGCACTCATGGCTGAGTCCTTCCAGTACAGGCTGTCAGTGGAGAGTGTATTCGAAAGTTCAGCCTGAGTGTGATCTGTGAGTGTGGGGGACAGAGGAAGCCAAGCCCCTGCTGCAGCGGTCACTCCCCCAGTCACCCACGTAGTTGCTTTCTGCTCGCTGGTGTTCAGGGACTGGCACTCAGCAGTCAGCTCCAGTGATTTGAAAGATGTGGTGTCCCCAGTGAATATCAACGGCTGCTGCTACAGGGGGACATGAAAAGACAGCGGCATAGTGCGGAAAGCAACCGGTCTTCAAAGATTCAACCCACACCTCACAAATCCAGAAAGAATGTCAAGCTCAGCAGCTGTTTGGCACTGGGATGACTTGCCTGCCACACACCCCGATGTAAACAGCAAGACTTAGATATGACTGCTTTCTAGATGGTGCAGGAATTGTTCAAGAGAAGAGGGACATGGGTGAAATCTTCAACAGGCATCCAACTGGGAGCCCAGAGACTTACTCGCCCTTCTGACGTGAGAGTCTGGGTGTCCGTCATGTGACTTAGTCACTGGGGCCACTCTCCAATGGATCAGTTAGCACAGACAAGTGCAGAGCTGGCCAACCATGCCAGCGCTTCCTATGGAGTGGAGGGGACTGTAGAAGAGACCACATGCCAGACTTCAGACCCAAAGGTCCCCCCTGGGCAAAGGAGGGTATGGAGCCCCAGGGCCAGTGCTTTTTTGGGTAACAAGGCCAGTGTATGAAGAAGGAGCTGCTTTTAAATGAAGTCCTAAATATTCAGAGGAACTTCCAAGACATTTTTGATTGGTTTCTTAAGTATTTTGTCAGAGTGCTATTTATGAATCTGGGGACTAGTGAATCGTATTTAATGATCAGAGTCTGTTCTTGTTTTTGCATGTGTCTGTGTATCATATGTGTGCGCATGTGGGTGCAGGTGCATGTGTATATGTATGCTCATGTGTATAGAGGTCAGAGGCCAATGTTGAATGTTGTTTCTCAGGTGCTGTTTTTCTCTCTTTCTCTTGTCATTATTTCTTTCCTCTTTCTCCTCCTTCTAGGCTATGCCTGTCATTGTCCTGGAACTTGCCCTGTAGGCTAGGCTGGCTGGCCAGCAAGCCCCAGGGATCTGTCTGTCTCTGTCTCCTCGGCACTGGGCTTACAAGCACATGCCGCCACATCTGGCTTTTTGTGTGGTGTCTGGGGATTGAACCCAGGTCCTCATGCTTGCTAGGCAAGCACTTTACCAACTGAGCCACCGCCCCAGCCCCGGGATTTGATTGAAATGGTTATAAGTAATTTTCACTGTTTAATTGATCTGTGACTTCTGCATAACACACACGTGTGTGCACACATGTGCATGCACACACACGCACACACGGATATGGAAAGATGAAGGAGAAGTGAGATGGTGAAAGGAGGGAAGTTGAAAGAGAAAAGCCACTGAAGACTGAGCGTCAGACAATCTCACTTCCGGTGGTCCTGAAGCCCTGACTCACCCTTCCTGTTTGTGGGGACGCGGATACTGTCTATATGTGGAGCTTCTGTTTTCAAATAGTAGCAGCCCAGGCTGTGGTACTGGAAAAAAGGACAGTCCGAGCAAGCTCTGGTCTGCTAGGCAAGGATATCGACTGGTCATTGACTGGTCATATCCAGTCAGCTGTGCTGAACTGAGTGGAGGCTGGAGTTTGAGGATGCTCAGTTCAGTGAATATCTTCTACAAGCTCTGGCTAGGAAGAATGTGTATAGAAAGAGCTCAGAAATCTGCAAAGGGTTCACTTGTCTGCACATTAAGCTGCTTTCTCCCTAGGTGAGATGTCATGTGGTCCTTTAGAGAATGAGTCTGAGGGAGTTTGTGAGCTCTGCAGAACTCTGAGATGTTTCATAAATGAGCATGTGTTTACATTCTGACCATCTAGACAAAATTGCTGTTCCTCCACAGTGCTGTGGCTGCTGAGCAGGATTTAAGTAGCCCTGAATCAGGAGATGGCAGGGCAGGCTCCCTTGTCCCTGAGACTCTGAGTATTTTGAACCTCATGATATTTCGATGAGAGGCATCTGTCCCGTGTACTTCAGGGTATTCAGCACCACCCTCAGGAGCTATATACCATGTTCTAGTAGTTGCTTCCAGGTACAAAACAAAAATTGTAGCCCAGCTGGGGATCACTGCTATGAATCCTCATTACAAAACTGAAAAATAAGCTTCTAGGGACCCGACCAGGATGAGCTGCAGCTGCCTTACAGCAAGCCTCAATACTCCTGGAAGAAAGACAACTAAACCTATCCAGTACACAAGTCAGTACATCTGTCCATGGTGCAGACTGCGGACTCCTGTGTGCCCTGTGCTAATGTCAACATGCGTCCCCAGCCACCATGATGGTTTCTGGCAGGCAGCCTCCATTGTCACATCTCTTTAGGCTACCCTCTCTGGGGAGGGTCATCTGTCTTAGGGCATACCTCCTTTCTGGGGTAATCCAGGCTGGCAACTGGTTGCCATGGGGATGCAGGGCTGCCTTTCTGGCTGCATGGTGGGAAATTTCAGATGAGCTCAACTTCAGAGCCCATCATGGATCAGCTGGCACTTTCTTTGGGAGGATGTCACAGCTCAGCATTTGCCCTGTTCATCCCTGCTTTTCCCTCCCTGCTGGCACGGCCTCCAGGGTCCTCCCTGGTCAGGGTCCCGCCCAGCCATCTCCATCTGAGCTCAGATTCTAGGGGAATCCAGTGCTCAGCACAGTAAGGACACCACCACTATGAGGATGCCAGACCCTGAGACTCACAGCTGTCTTTTGGAAAACAAAAACAAAAACAAAAACCAGCCAATAGGACAGAAGTGGCAGCTAGGAAGCCACTGGAGGAAATGGCTTTAAAAGAGTGATTATAAATGCTCAGGAGTTTAAAGGAAAACATGGCAGAATAGCTTCAAATCTCATGAAGGAAACAGAAAGAGAAAATGAACACCGTGGAGAAATTGCCTGAAAGGCACATTCTAGGTCGGCAGGGCCTGCATTGTTAAATGTCTGCTTCCATCACTTTAAATACTCCACTGCGTTTTCTTTTGTTTTTAATTCTTCACAAAGTGACATTTGTGTCATAGTTCTCTGTGTAATGTGCTTGTCTTTCTTTTTGCTTGTTTTTCAATAGTGTGCCTGTGTGTGCTCAAGCGAGTGCATGCGTGCCTTGTGAATGCAATGCCCACCGAGGACAGAAGAGGGCGTCTCATCCCCTGGAGCTGGAATTCCAGGTGGTTGTGAGCTGTCTGACATGGGCATTGGGAACTGAACTAGGGTTGAAAGAGCAGTACGTGCTCTTCAGCCACTGAGTCATCTCTCCAGCCTCTTTTCACTGTTCATGTTCATTTTCTCTATTTCATCCCCCCTCTCTACATCATTTGTCTTCAGAAGCTTGGCTAGCTTACACCTTGATGTGCACTGATAGGCTTATTCTGCTTGGAGGTTATTTGTTGGGTTTCTTGGATCTGCAAATTCTTATTTCCCATCCAAAATTCAGCATTTGAAACTGTCATTGCTTCAGACATTGCTTATGCCCAAATATTTTTCTTTTACTTTGCAACTCAAATCATGCATATTGTCCTGCTTGATATTGTCCCCTAGGTCACAGAGACAATTTTGCAGTTTAACCCACTCGCACCATGAATTTCTGATGTGGCAGCTGAGAAGATAAACTCAGTGGGAATGAGCACATTAATATTAGATAGATTAGATTTTAGGGTCAGATAGAATTACCAGAGACAAGATGGAAATTTCCCAATGCTAAAGGTTCAATTTACCAAGAGGGAAATTTCAGACACAGAGAAGGACCAACACATAGCTGTCTGGAGTGTGGCCATCAATGGACTCTGAGCTCTGCCCTTCTCAGCTCAGTTGGAGATAGCTTCCTCAATGTCACACCTTCCCCAGGATCATCCTCAAGAATGAGGCAGGCTATAAAGACCTACCCATTTCAGCCCCATGTGGGAGATACTCATTTCAGAGCTCTGCAGAATGTTCTAGCATAACCTCCCAGGTGCTGATGTTCAAATTAGGAAAATTGTGTGAAGCAGAGGGCAAGGTTGTGTTCTAGAACCTTGTGGATCATACTCTTACATTCCCACCACGCATATCCCTTTCCTACCCTGAAACACACTTGAAAACCGATTTCCCAAAGTGTATGGATCAGAATTGAGAATATTGCTCTCCCCAGTTGTCTGTTGAATTGGGAGGACCATCAAGGGCCATAAATCCCTATGTTTTTTCCTTCATGGTTGTTGATGTAAGGTACTACACCTTGTCTACTGCTGTAAAGGGGCTATTAGATATACTCTAGACCATTGGGTATACAAACATTTATGGCAAGCTGTCAAGACCCAGCAGCTAGCACTAACAGACCTCACTGGTTCCAGCAACATAACATATAGCAGCATCTGGTTCCTTATCATTCTGGCTAGTGAGTTAGAAATACCCCCTGGGACTAACTGCTTCCTATTCCAGATATTTCCCCTTATGTTCAAGCTAGCAGTGTATTTCCTGTTCATCAGGACGTTGTCCTGGAAACCTTTGAAACAGAGGTGAAGCAATCTGCTCACTAGCTTCAGGCTATGAAGCACCTCTTTTCTAAGGGCAAACGTGGGTCTCTTTGGGGCGTCTGGCTGCCCACAGACCTTAGTCACTACAACAGAAATGTCCCTGTGAATTGTCACAAAGAGAATTGCAAGTGTGCTACTTTGATGGCTCTTCTCCACAGCAATACTGTGGCATTAAATGTGTTTAAAAATCCATCACAGGCTGAGTCTGTAGGCGGTGTATTGTTTTGAATTTGAATCAGCAGTGTAAACAATTTCATGTTCCAAATGAAATTTCTACAAAAACACTCATCCTAGAACATAACATAAAGAACTACAGATTTGACAAATACGATACGGCTGCCGTGTTTGAAAACACTGGTATAGATGAAAATGTATTATTCACACCAGCTCTTTCCTCTGCTTTGAGACTGAAAAATTGTTTCTGTGGCCAGCTCTGGAATCTGTGCCTTGACAACAGTGGTATGTCCATCCAGCTTGAGTGACATGTGGAAATTCCATTCCACATGTCAACACCCTTTTCTCTGGGAATGGTTGTCTATTCACCTACCCTTTATAATATATATTTGGGATATCTAATGCTATATAGACTATCTTCTTGTAGGAACTAGCCTGGAGTTGAGTTTTACCTAAATTTGGACTTGTATTGACTTTTCTCATTGCTGGGACAAAACACTTAAGGTTAATAATGCAACGGAGTAAGGTTCATTTGGATTCATTGATTTGGAAGTTTCTCTCTGTAGTCACTTGGTCCCATTGATTCTGGGCCTGTTATGAGGCAGAAGCTCATGGTAGCTGGAGCACATGTCAAGAGTGATTTACCTCATGGTGGATAGGAAACCAAGAGCTGGAGAAAGAGAAAGGGGCCAGGGAAACCATAACCCAAAGGAAACATTCCCAGTGACCTACTTTGTCAGGCCAGGCACCACCTCCCAAAGTTTTTAGCCCCTCTCTAAATAACGCTACGAGCTGATGATGAATGTAAGAATTAACGTAATGCTCGTGGAGGGTGTTTCATAGTCAAAATGTACTGAGACAGGTAGATGCCTTAAGTCATGTTGTTCAAGAAAGCTCCAATAGTTCTAGTCAAAGCAATGGCAGTGACAATGACATCAGACATTGTGGGCCAAGGGACATTGATTCCAAGGTAAGGGTCAAATAGTTATGTCCCCCTAAAACTAAGAAGTAGGAGTTTATGGTAACTGTCAGGCACACCAGAGCCTGGCATTTATGGCTACAACCAAGGACTTTCAAAGCAAGCATGAGTCTCAGACTACATTTCAGACAATACAGGAGCTCAATGAGTATTAAATCTTCCAACCAATAATGTTTGGTGTTCTCTTCTCTGCCCCAGGCCCAGACCCATTTCGAAAGAGAAACAGTGCCACTAGCTGTTCCTTGAAGGCATCTGAAAACTTTGCCAAGGACTTGGACCTCACTGCAACATCACGGTCCTTTCAGGGTCAGATTCATCAGCTGCTCCTGTAAGCTCTCCGGACCATGGTTGGCTGGCTGACCCTCACAGGCCAACACTTCTGGGCATCCTAGGGCTTCTCATCCTGCAAGTGTCACTCTTAGATTTAAGTGCTGGTCTGATTTTATCCCTGCTGTGGCAAGTGTTTCAGCAGCCAGGGCTCTCCGGCAAAGTACATCCCCCGTGACGGCAGATACTGGTGTGAAGTTCACACATATACACCCTTATTCTCACACACGTAGCATGAGAGTCCTTGTAAGACAGAATGAAGAAGCTCTGCTTTGTTGAAAATGGCATAAATACAATGTATTATTCATAAGCAATTGGTTCAAGTGGTTGCTGAGGGTGATGAGTCTAAAGACTGTAGTGTAGATGAGCAGGCTGGAAGGTGGAGTGAGCTGATGGGCTCAGGCACTCTCCATGAATGCTGTCTTCTCCGTCACCTGACGTCTCCTGTGCTCCAGTCTGGGCAAGGGAGCAGACTCCTTTCATGTGCAGACTTCTAGGTCCAGTCTGAGTTTCTAGTTTGGTCCCTCATCTCCCCCAGCCAAAAGGTCTGAGGTCTCCACCAGTTAAGTGCCCTGTCCCAACCCACAGCCATCCCCCTTCAGGCCTAACTAGGAAATGGAGCTTTGGACTTAATTAGTGTTTCTTTTTTTTTCCCTGCCAAATCAATTTTCTATGCAGTCACTGTAGTTTCCTGGAGTCTTTGGCTTATGATATTCAAAATCTAAAACTTGATTGTTTTTATTTTCTTCTATTAGTTTTCACAGGTGGCTACCTGTGAGAAATGGCTGATGTGACAATTGGAGGGAGGTCATGGACGTGCATGTCTCCTTATCATGGAGGGATACATTCCAAGACCCCTTCAGTGGAGGCTTGGAACCAAATCCTCTAATTGAATGCTGTTTTCATCTTTCCTGGGTGTGTATCACACACTGTGGTCATAACTTTTCCAGTTCAAGTAGGATGAAAACTTAGTCTGAATTTCTGTCTTTTCCTCAGAACTTCATGGATAGAATGTTTGTTCTGATTGCTCATCTTTGCAACTTCAGCATATGATTTTTTTTCTCCTTAAATTAAGAAATTTATTTCATTTGCAAAGAGCACCTTATAGATTCTTTCTGGAAGGTCCATCAGCTCGACTGGATTTAGAATCACTTAGGAGATTGGTGAGATATACCTTTGGGTGCCTCTGAGGATGTTTCTAAAGAAGATATACTGAGAGTATGAGACTCACCCTGAATATGGAGTTGTCCCCATGGGCTGAGAGCCTTGACACGAAAGGATGAAGCTGGCTCAGTGTCTGCATTCTTCCTTCTCTCTGTTTCTTGTTCAACCATGAGGCCCAAAGCTCCCTTTCCCTGCATGCTCTGGCTGCCATGACCTGCCAAACTCATGGGGCAAAGCAACCACGGACTGAATTTTCTAAAACCATGAGTGAAAATAAATCCTTCTCTTCTAAAGTTGTTATGTCAGACATTTTGTTCTTAGATCATAAAAAATAGTTTGCAAAGGGTCAGTTGGTAAGAGCCAAAGCTGCTTGAATACAAAGCCACTGTAGTGCTGTGATCTGATAATGGAGCGGGCCACTCAGTAACTAATAGGTGGATGTGCCCTACAAGGTCAATGTTCACATCCCAGGTAGGACAGAGTAGGATGACATTAGATTTCACCGCATTCCTCAGAATGGTGTTTTCTGCAATTTAAAACAATTATTTATCTCTCAAAATTTCTCTCTACTATATTTGGATTATGGTTGGTCGTGGGTACCAAGATTGTGGTTGAGGGACTACTGAAATACCCAGAACAAGAGTGGCTAGAAGAGTGCGACTTAATCTGTATAAATAATTATATGATTTCAAAAATGTTATTTAACATCATCTCCCTGCCTTAGCAGGTTGGGATCTGTCCAGCTTCCAAATTCAAAGTGGCCATCACTCATTAAACTGTGGCATGGTATAATATCAAAGCTTCATGTAGGCTGAGATAAGCTGAAGTTTGTCCATTCTTCTAAGGGGTGAGCTGAGATATTTGTATTATTTTAAAACATGAAGTAACATGCATTTTCATCACCATGAGTCCTCAGCTAGTTTCTCCTTCAAGTACAGTCTCTTGTCATGATGGTGCGTAACGAGGAGAAGGACCCATTCACTATTTTTGCACCACTGTGACCATCTCAGCTGATATTGACAGCTCCAGGAAGGGTTTGTTTCAGTCCACCATGGTAGGGAAGTCATGGCAGAGCTCATGGCAGTGGGAGTATATGGTAGAGGATACTTACATCATGGCGGACCAGAAAACAATGTGCAGGAACTAGAGGAAAGGCTCTATCCTTCAAGGACTCACTCACAGTGGTCTACTTCTGTCAGCCAGGCTCCATGGCCTCTCAGAACATCACCATCTTCTAGGGGAAGAAGCATTAAAAACATTTGAACTCCTCGCAGGGACATTTCAGAATCAAATCACAACATTCCATCCCTGGCCCCCAAAGGCTCACAGTCATCTCACAAGGCAAAATGCATTTAATTCAACTCTGAGAATTGCCAAAGTCTTCATGGTTCCAACACTCTCCAAAGTCTGAGTCTCAAAGCAAATGCTCAGCTATGAGACCTTCTTATAACAGAAAGTTACACATGTCCAAGATAAATAAGCACAGGATAAACAGTCACACCCCTAAAGAAGGATTTGGTAACAACAAGGAGACACTGACCAAAGCAGGCCTGAAACCCAACAGGAAAACATTTGATCCTGTAGCTTGAAGTCCAGCCTCTAGGCATGTGGTGCCATGATGGGAACTCTGAGCTCCAACAGGCTTGGGGAAGCCCTTTTGCCTGTAGCACATTTGAAGTTTCTCTTGTGCTGGTTCTACTCAGTGGCTTTTCTCAACTTCTGTCAACCAGGTCTCATCTTCTAACAGCTCCCTAGCACCCTAAAATAGCACCACTAGCTAGAAAACAGCTATTCAAAACATGATCCTGTGTAGGGGGCCGGGGAGGGGACATTTCAAATTCTAACAAATTCGCTCCAGGGCAGTCAGCAGGCAGCTCCCTTAGCCCCTAGTGGGTGTCAGAGACATCCTAACGTCCAGGAATCACACCCCAGTTTCTCCTACAAGCTGTTTGGATAGATTACCTTCACCCACTAAGTCCTGCTGATAGCATCCTAGGGCATCTCCAGCACACACCCACACCTCCAATTCCTCTGGCAGAGCAACAATTTAGCAGCTTCTAGCTGCCCCCAGCAGCTCCCTAGATAGCTCTCCTCCAGTGTGGGGGTGTCCTTTCTACTCCAGGTGGAACACAGCTTCTCCCAGCATAGCCTTGGTGTCCACCCACACCTTAAATATTAGCAGTAGCTTAAAGTACGTTTGGTGGGGAATAAGATTCTTGGGCTGGATCTGATGCTGTCCATGGAACTCAGAGGGTCACATGGTCCAGGTCAGAGGATCACATGGTCCAGGTCAGAGGGTCACATAGTCCAGGTCAGAGACTATTCATTCTGCTTTCCACTCTCTTCTCTTCTGGAGTAAACTTCTGGTACCCAGAGAAATATAATCTATCAAGAATCTTCAACTCTGTGTGTTTTCTTTACTTCCATTTTAAAAAGTGCTCACTTCTTTGCTTTTGCTCCTGATCCTCATTGTAAGCCATGCCTCAGCCTGAGTGCTATGCATGCTTGAGTTTCTTTTCCCTGGGAAACCAAGTAGCTTGTTACTTTAAAGTTTAACCTCACTCAGAATCTCAGGTTATGGGGAACATGTTGACAAGGGTTTTAATGTTTTGGTTTTTTTTTTTTTTCATGAGTGACTTCTAATCCAACACCAAATGAGTGGTGGGGGAGGCATGTTGGAGTTTGTGACAGTGGAAAGTGTGTGGTTGTGGCAGTAAGTGTGAGGTCATGGTATGTTTTCTTTAGTGTCAGCTACATGGCAATCTGTGACTTTTGAAAGTCACATCTGTTCCTTCCTGAGCTGTAAGCACCGCCCCTTGGTTTGTAGCTGTGGGAGATGGCTGGAGAGTCTTGATGCACATCCTCATGTAAGGGATTCAAATTTCAGTTATTAATGAAGTGCCCTGGAAAGCAATCACAACAACATAAAATTTGAGGCACCATTCCATCAGAGTGATAGAAATGTCATCTCATCTTGGGGTTCTTCCCTGCCCACTCTCCCCAGGGAAGGCTTTGAGTTCTTATGGTGACAATGGTCCCCTGGGGAAGGCACTAAGCATGTGATTCTGAGTCATCTGTAGCCTAAGGAAGCCCACGGACCTTTCTGGCTTTTGTACAAGTCAATACGGAAATGAATGGCTACATATGGAAGTATGTAGCTCCATTAAGTATATACTTGTGACAATCTAAGGACATTTTCATTCACATGTGACTACTAATAGTGTCAATGTCCTGATCATACGGATCACAGAAGAAAACAATGAGAATTTTTTTAGGTCATTGGATCAGAGTTAGGAACAAAGGGAAAGTATTCCCAGCCTGTCTACAATGGTGTGGGAGGCATGGGAACAGTGCTTTGGGCTGCACTTCCCTTTAGCGTGCAGGACAAGGAGGGTGCAAGCCACGCTTATTTTCAGAACTAGTGAGATGCTCAGTGGAAAGAGGCCATTGATTAACTACTCTCCCATTGGCCAGAGAAGCTAAGAACAACTTTTAAAATTTTAAGATCTGAATAAATGTAGCTGTATAGCCCAAGGTCATGGGTGGAGCAAATACCAGAGAGGCAGAGGCAGGAAGTGTTCCGATCAATCCATGTGAGCCTATCACAGAATTGATTAAGATATAAATTGAGGAAATATACTCACGAGTACAGAATGGAATAAACAGCAGAAGTCATCCTCTGATCTGACCGGGAACGAAACCACCTCCTAGGCAGGAGCAGGGAGAAGAGGCATGTGACCCTTCTCCAATTCCTTATAAGAGGTCACATTCACAGCACTGCCTCCTTTGGGCTGTACGGCCCAAGGTCATGGGCAGAGCAAATACCACTACAAATCAAGTCTTGCAACATTAAGGTTGAGGGGTAGCAAGGCCAGAAGGCAGGTACCATTGTGTTTGCGACACAAGCCGGTACCTCTGCTCCTAAGGGAGTCTCCATAGCAAAGGTAATGGGAAGAGTCCCCTGCCCACCCCCTGACCCCTTTAAGAGTCAGGAGGAGGCCATGCAGAGGGGGCTTAAGAGGCATGAGATTATTTCTCACAAGGATAGATCAGGTGATTATGAAAGACTTCTTGAGCGTCTCAATCATTTCAATAAAACAGATTTGAAAGGAGCACATTGTTTTCCAACATAAAGACAGAAAAATCTTTGAGGGCAATGAGTGTTCAGACATAGCTCGGCTGAAGTCTGGTGCTCAGACATGCTCTAATTTGGCGGTGTTTTGAAACAGTTTTTATTAAAGGGTTTTTCAGCCAGGCAGGCATGTAAATGAGGTGATGACATCGTGCAGCTGTAGAGTTGCAGCATCCTTCGATGGTGGCACAGCAGAGCAGTTTGTCTTTACTCTGCCTGGCTTGCGAGCCTGGACCAATATATTACCCTGTAGAGTAGAAGATCCAAGAAACAAATCCTTCTGGAAAGCTCAAGAGATTTATAGTCACTGGTTTTTCACCCCCCAATATAAGCCAAGCAATCTGATGCTGGGGATGGGACAGGCAGAAAGCTTCTATGACTCAGACAAGACTGGGCACCTGGTAAGTATCAGGCATGATGTGAGGTCCTGGAGATGCTAAAAGATGTGAGAACAGCCCTTTGCTTTAGGAAGGTACAAGGATGCTGAGGGATGAGTACTTGCCCAGCACATGTGGTCCTGGGCTCCAGCAACAACAACATATAGGGAATTATTGTGGACAGTTAAAACTCAGCACGGTGAGTTCTCAAGTGGCAGATGGGAGGGGCTCTGGCATCCCTTCTGAGGGGCTACTATGGGACACTTTTAAAGAGGAGAGGCATGGACAGACTCCTCTAGAAACTGGAATTACTACTTTGAGGAACCAAACAAGAATCAAAATTAGGGAATATGCTAATGGGTACTCAAAACATTTTATCTTAAATCAGTAAAGCAAAGGCCATAGAAAAGGAGGGCAAAGCATATGATATTTCTTCCAAATGAGTTATGTCAAAAATTTAATCCACAAACACAATTTTTAGACTGCGTCTGCTGTGCCACCAGTGATGTAGCAGGAGGCTCTTCCTGCTTACTGATTTCAAAAGCCTCTGAAAATGGAAACTCCAGGGGCTGGGCCAATGCTTCAGTGGGTGAAACACTCACCCCACAGGCATGAGGACCAGAGTTTGGATTCCCGGCATCCGTGAAGATGCCAGCTGAACATGGCACCTGTAATCCCAGAATGTGGGGAGCATGGACAGAAGTGGTGGAGGAAGACACCCGACATGAGCCTCTGCCCTCACACACATGCGTGTGTTCTCACACATGCAAGCATACTTACACACACAGGCATACCATACACATATCACATATACACATACCATACACACATCATATATACACATACCACACACACATATATACATATACCATACACACATCATATATACACATACCATACACACATATATACATACCATACACACATCACATATACACTACACACATCACATATACACATACCACACACACATATACATATACCATACACACATCACATATACACATACCATACACACATATATACATACCATACACACATCATATATACACATACCATACACACACATACACACACACACACACACGCACACACGCGCGCACACACACACACACACCACACATATATGCACAGAACTCTGAAAAAATAATCAGAGTTCAACCTTCCTTTAACACTGAACAAAAGTTCAAAATGATTCCTCTTGACAAACAGCTTTCGTGAAATGATGACAGACATCCAGCTGGCCAGGCATGGAACATCATTTTCTTTGTTTTGAAGACGGAAAATATCCCCTGTTGTGGTAATAATACCTAAATGCACAGTGATCCCTTCATTAGTGAGTTGTCTGCAGTTTCTGAAGATGAGGGACTGCGTGAGATGGTTTCCACAAAGTCTGGGAAACAACTTAACTTTAAACATAGGATTGCAAAATATGTAGATGAAATAGTTCCTCTGAGATGTGGACTTAAATTCCTGAATTTTCTCACCAAAGACAGTAGAATACTTTTTAAAAAAAATGCAATTTGGAAGTCATTCCTGAATCCTGAGGATCAGGATAACAGTGGCTAGTACATGGCTGTTCCTGGCTCCCCTGTTTAAATTTGCCCTCTGTTTAATACATCATTGATGGCTTCCCACAATCACTCTGGTGGTCAAACCTCTGGCTCCAGGGGCTGAAATTTGTCTCTCTCCTTAGGGTGCTGTCCAGGGGTAGATGTTCATGGATTTGTGGTTTGTGGAACTCTCCACCCTTGGAGCCATACATGTCACATGATCAGATGTCCCAACCCAGGACCCACCAAGAGACATCCATTGCCTCATGTGATTGCCCTCTTCTTTGATCCCACAGGCTCCCAGCATCCTCTGAGAAATGTTGCCATGATGTGGCCAGATGTCCCCTCTCTCACAAGGTTACTTTGCATGTAATTGTATGTCTGATTTCGTGTCTTCATAAGGAAAAGTGTGTGGTGGGCTCAGGGAGAGGGCCTCAGGGGGAAAAATCCTTGAATGGGTGGTTTGGTGAGGACTCTGAGACAGAATGAGGGAGGCAAGCCAAAACAGGATGGAGAAGGAACAGCCAATTTGGGGCCAGGTCAGGAAACACTTAAGCAAATGAAATGAAGAGAGAGTCTGCAAGAGCAGATGGTCCTGACCGATCATACTTGTTGCCATGGGAACTAGAAGTAGCAACTGCATCAAGGGCATCAAATAAGTATGTACAAAGACTACTGTATTTGTCTACCTCCCATTGGCATTATAAGGTAATAGGAGAAAAAAGGTTCACTTAGCTCACAGGTCTAGAGGTTGAAGAAAATGGCTCAAACTTACGCTAAGCTTTGGTGGGGCCACTTTGGTTATGTCACACAATGGATGGCATCATGGTTGGAGCACATGAGAGGCAGCGGTGGCCTGGTGAGACAGAGAGGCAGGGAGCAATTCAGGGTGAGGCTTACACTTTTATTCCAGTCCATTTTATCCACTGGTTCAGTGGGGTTCCCTGAGAGCCACTTTAAACATTTCCAAGGGCAGTGATTCAGTGACCTGACCCCTTCCCACTAAGCCCCACTTCTTGAAGATCCCATAACCCAAAGAGCACTGCACAGAGGACCAAGTCTCCAACATACATCCAAACTACAGCACACGGGAGTGAGACCCAACGTATAATGCTTTCTCAATGAACCAAGATCTTTATCCCAATTGTAAGGAGCATGAAAACGCAGGGAAGGTGTCAAGTGGGAGTCTCAAGGAGACTGAGCAAGTCTCAAGGAGAATGTAGGGAGGCAAAAGACATTTAGTAGGTTGGCAAATAGTTGCTTAGTTTCTTCATGGAGCTGGCCCCTGCTGACATGGCCTCTCTTGGCATCTTTGCTTTTGGTAAGGACCAGAGTCCAACACATGAGGCTTACCCTGACATGACAAGGAGCAGGTCAGGAGATGGAGGAGTGAAAGGGTCCATGGGCACAGGCAAGAGGCTCGTCCTCAGGGGCCTCTGAACCTTGCATATCCCTGCTATCTTCACAGAGCCAGCAGAGCTGTAAGAGTCAAGTTCATTTGAGGCTTTTCAGGAATACAGTTGCTGTGTGAAGCTAGTGTCTCAAGGTCTCTGGGGGTGGAGTGGCAGGGGAAGACGGTATAAGAATCAAAGGGGAGAAGCCTCTGATAGAGACATGCTGTTTGCTAGCATGCTTTGTTATTATTATCCCTGGCTGTCATTCACAGGTGCCAGCACTTATCCTCAGCTGCTGTCCCCGTGTGGGTCACCACTGCTCAAAAGCAACGTGTTTACATCAGTGGCTAGATGACATTCCCTCCAGGGCCCAGACTTTTCCAAGCTGACAGTCTCATTGATTGGAATTGTAGGTTTTGTTTGTCGAGGTAAAGTTTTGTATGTTTTATTCTAAACCAATAAACATTTCTGAGGCCCGAAGGGACAGAGCAGCTCACGAAGTACATGTGACGCCAAATGGCTTGCCTGCCCAAGAGCCAGGGCTTTAGAACCTGGCTCCAACCCTGTGCTAGAGTCTGTATAGCTGGGGGTGGGAGTGTATACCCACCCCACCCTCCAGGCTTGGAGTTTTTTCTGGCTTGAGCTTACATAGGTCTTGTGCATGCTGTCATAACCATTGTGAGTTCCTATGTACAGCTGCCCTGCTGTGTCCAGAAAACAGTTTTCTTATAAATAGCAACTGTCCCCAACTATTCTGCTGTTTCTGCCCCCTGCTCCCTCGCTCAATGATCCCCGAGCCTTGGGAGGGAGTAATATGGTATAGATGTTCCTGAATTCTCAGAGCTTGTAATTTGAACTTTTTGAACAACTTGAAATAGAGGAGTGAGTTGAAATGTTTTAAAAATCAACTGAATTATTTTAATATTTATAGAGTGTCTCCTCTGGTCCTGTTGTAACAAATGGCCTGACAGAGAGAAGATGTTTAAAGAGAAACATTTGAACCTCTTCCTTAGGTTATAAGAATATTGAAACACTGGACCCCAATGAGTTAAAAATTTCCCAAGATTCCATGCTACAGGAAGGAGAAGTTTGGAGCCCCAGTGTCAGCCGGACAGGGAACTGTCTTCCAGTTTGGACCACCTTACCAGACAGACTGGTGCCATGATGTTGATAGGTCAGTGTAGGACAGGTTCACACCTTGACCAGGCAGCTTAATTATGCAAACTTCTTGTTTTCTCCTGAAACTGAAATTCTCAGGGAAGACCCACACCCATGTCTGACCTAACACCCTTGTGCCTCTCCACCAACAGATTTAAAACATGCCTTATCACTCGTTTTGATATTATGAAATTATTACCATGTTGGGATATGGTTTTGGGGTGACCTGAAATCCTGTGTACATTTGGCTCCTGAATAAACTATTTCTTATTTCTTTTTAGGTTAGAGCTAAGTTTGTGTCAACATACTCCTCTGGGGACACTGCTATGACTGAGGTCCCCCCCTATCCCCCAGCATGGGACTCACTGTGACAACAGCATTGTCTTACAGGTGTATGTAAAGGATAGATCTTTAAAATATTTGGGGGAAAGGATTGGAAGTGAATAAAAAGTAAATTAATCAATCAATCAATCAAACAAACAAACAAACACCAAAGCAAGATGTCCAATGGAGGCAAAATCCAAAGCCCTCTGTTTATCTCCTTATACCTCCTTTCTCCTCAAGCTGTGCTTGTGGACATCAGCAATGTTGACTGGATGGTTGCACTCCTTACTGTCAATCCTTCGAGCTGTAAGTGATGTGAGCGTCTAGGTTCTTGCTGTTTCCTGCTGAGAGGGGGCTGAGCTGGGGTGGAACGGAAGGGCAGGAGGGACCTGACAAGTTATCTGTTGGCTCTGCAGTGGGGCCCAGACTGTCTTCCACTCAGACCTCCTTCAGTTAGTTAACTAAAACCTTGGGGAGGGCTTCTTAGCAGAGAACTACAGATGAGAGGAGACAGGAAGGGACAGGGAGCAGGGGCAGGTTCAAGGAAGCCTAGGTTACAATTTCACCTTCTTTGGTGAACCCAGAAACCCAGTGGTAGAAAGTGGGAGTGACGTAGAGTGGAAGGAGTTTTGATTACCAAATAATCCATCTGGACAAGTGCCACTCCACCATTGGTGGCTTTCATGGTGGACTTTGCAGAAAAATCACTGAAGGTTCTTGGGTGGCGTTTGGCAGTGGGTATTGCCTTTATAGCAGAGAGATTCTTAAGGTAAGAGATGACTGGACCCAAATGCTAAGGGTGCCAGGAGTTTGGAGCCTTGTCATGCAGGAGGCGACCTTCCTGGGGATCCACGGCTGTGGGCGGGCATGATCTTTTGCTAGCATCCTCACCAACCATTCTGCGTTTCATTTAAGTCTCTTGTCTCTGTGCCCCTGTCCTACTGAGGTCCAGGTTCTGTAGATCCTCAGCACCTCCCTAGATTGGGTCAGAAAGGGCAAACCCAAAGAAATGAAATCTGTCTCTTTCCATTTGGCAGTTTGCAAAAGTCTACTAAAACGAAATTGCCTGATATTACTTCTCTAGACCATGGGCAGACAGCCAGAAGGTGAGGATCTGATTATCCCCTAGATTCTGCCTGGCCCCCTCCCATGATCTGTGAGGAGCAAGGAGCTGGGGTTCAGCCATCACTCTCCTCTTTTCAGCCCTTTCTCTCACACCCTGGCAGCTGGGCTCTCTGCAGTCCTTTATGTCACCAAGCCTGTCCCTGAAGCTGCCCTCTTTTCTAAGCTCCCCGCCTTGCTCCTGCTGCCCTCTGAGTGGGTCCTTCTCTCGAGAAACTCTGTAACTCATGACGCTTCATCCAGGGCTCCTCCACACAGTCTCTGCAGAGACACAGTCCAAGAATGCCTGTGGTGGTTTCCATGTTGGGGAGGGCTGGGGACCCTGAGGTCTTGGAAAGAGCTATCGGCACTTTCCCATACATCAGGATTTACCCTTTGGGGATCTCAGTTTGAACTTGATTTGGGTGATGTGACAAAGCTGGTTTCAAGCCTCACAGGAACCTTGACCTTTAGTGTGAAGAGTTCACGGAATCAATGTACTGAGCCTCCTCATTTCTATACCTGGGAAAAGGATTTCCCGAGGAAGCCGGTAAGTGATGGGAATCCCCTGGTTTGCACTTACCTGTTAACTCCTCCATAGCCATCTGGTAATGGTGGCGACCATGTAGCTATGGGCAGCTAGTAAGGGCTTCTCTCTGCAGTCTCAATGGAGGCAACATGGTTGAGCTGGGTTCTTCAGCTGCCTGGCTGTGTCTTCTGGAGGGCTGCTGATGTCTGAGTCCTTTATATCTTGATAGCACATTTCTTGAGGCTTATTTATCTGTGATCAAAGAGATTTTTAAGAGCCACTTTGGGTAACCAAGTGTCTACTGAGCTTGTGGGCTCATCCTTCGCTCCCCCACTCTGGCTTTCCACCATGCTGTGTTCCTTACATGTTTGGGTTACAGCATAAGCTCCTAATTAAAGATAAGAGACAGTCTAGATGGTTCAAATACCATGACAGTTGAGTTTCAAATGTTTTCCTCCATTGATTAAAATGGAGTTGGATGCAAATCTGTATTTATGCACTTAAAATTACACTCACCACTTCCCTTAGTTCTCTTTCAGTTTTTGTAGTTTGTGACTGTCTGAAAAAAGATCTGGAGCAAGCTCAGCCTTTCCTGAGGCAAGCTCATCAGTGCACACTAAGGATGGTGTCCTGCAGAGATGCCCATGGCACTGAGCAGCCATACCAAAGATGGTGCCCTGCAGAGATGCCCTTAACCCTGAGCATCGCACACCAGGGGCAGTGCCTTGCAGAGATGCCCATGACACCAGGCAGCACACACCAGGGGCGGTGCCCCGCAGAGATGCCCATCACGGCCTCCATTTGTTCATTAGTGTGAAAGGAAGTCTCCCTGAGCCCCACTTTCTCTCACAGACTGATTGTTCTATGTCGCAAATGACATCCATTCACGCGGTGGCTCTCCATGGGTGAACCACTCAGTCACGTGACACCACTCAGGCTCCATGGTAAATGTGGCTCTGGATCCCATTGCTTTCGGGGCTGTCACAGCCATCTCTCTCACTTTTGGTCATTTGTTTGAGTGGTTGCTGCCCAGAGTGGAAGGGGCTTGACTCCTGTGTTCACCTTGCTGCTTCTGCCCTCTGTGCGGGTCCAATCCCTCAAGCACTCTTGGGGTCCTCTCTCTGGTCCATTGCTTCAGAACCCCAGTCTACACTTGGCTCTGTCAACCCTTCCATAGCATAATAAGGTCGGCATATTTAACCCCTCTAACGAGGTCTGGGAAGGAGCTGGCAAAACAAACTCGGGAACTTGCTCTTCGCAGGACCCTGCTGAGCCCGCAGGACCCACAAGGTGGCGCATGAGCTGCAGCGATGAAAGATGGCTGTGGACAGCGAAAGTGGGAAACCACAAGAAAGGAAGCCAGAGCACCCATCGGGCCAGCGCCTCACACATCTCACAGTTCCATGCTTAAATATTTCCGTCTTATATCTGTCCCCAGGTTTTTCTACTGTGAAAGCAAGCTTAGTTTTCTGCGGCTTCCCTAGTAAAGGACATGGCATGTATTTAACTTCTTGATAACTTGATTTCATCCCTTGGACTCCAGCAGGCATTGCACTTGTCTTTAAAGCCCTAGTACCTTAAAGTGATATTCTCCAGTGTTTGTGAGGAAAAATCACATGTTCAACAAAGGATTTCATCTAGATTATACAGGGAACTCTCAAACTCCCAAATATATAATCCTTCTAGGAGGACAAAAGGGTAACTTACATGTGACCTCTTGGGAAGACATTTAAGTGTTTTACAGATTTGAAGACAAGAAGATTAGTGTATATGTGGCTGTAGAGGGGTGTGGGCGTGGCTGTAGAGGGGTGTGGGCGCGGCTGTGGCTAAAGAGGAGGTGTGGGTGTGGCTATAGGGGTGTGAGTGTGGTTGTAGTGGGATGTGAGTGTGGTTGTAGAGGGGTATGGGCGTGGTTATAGAGGGGTGTGGGTGTGGCTATAGGAGTGTGGGTATGGCTGTAGAGGGGTATGGGTGTGGCTGTAAAGGGGTGTGGGTGTGGCTATAGAGGGGTGTGGGTGTGGCTGTAGAGGGGTGGCATCAGGACACCTTGTGATGTTGGCACCGTCAAATATTATTTTCAGGGTGGCTGCTACATGGAGCTTCGTGTTAAAATGTCCTAGAGCTGTAAAGCTGCACACAGATAAGCTTGTGTAGGAATATCCAAACAGGCTCTGGAGAAATCCACGTCCATTTCCTATTTTTTGATGTAGTTACACAGGATGCTACCATTGGGGAAAACTTGGGGACAGGTACATTGGACTTCCCTGTAAAGTTTTTGCAACTTCCTATGAAGCTTTTTGTAATTTGAAAATGTCTAACTACAGAAATGTGTGTGTGTGTGTGTGTGTGTGTGTGTGTGTGTGTGTGTGTAGGTGTTCATACACATAGAAGTTTTTGTATATATAGAGGCCCAAGGTTGAAGTCAAGTATCTTCTTTGATTTTGATTGTTCTCCAACTTAATTTTTTGAGACAGAATCTATCATGGAACCAGGAGCTCATAGATTCAGCTAGACTGGCTGGTCAATGGACTTCAGGTATCCGTGTCTCTCCATACTTCCAACTCTGTGGCTACAGACACACACTGCAGTACCCAGCTTTTATGTGGGTACTGGGAAGCCAGATCCAGGTCCTTGTGTTAACATGGCAAGCACTTTACCCATGGAGTCATCTTACCAGTGCTATGGATCTTTTTAAAGATGTATATATTTAAGGTATACAACACGATGTTTTGGCACACATAATAAAATGAGGAGAGCAGTCAGTCCTTTAATATATCCATCATTCTCACAGTTCCCTTCCTGTGTGTGTGTGTGTGTGTGTGTGTGTGTGTGTGTACCCAAAGTCTACTTTCTGAGCACATTTCAATATACTACATTATTAGTTATAGTCCTCATTAGATGTCTAGACATTCATTCCACAAAAAACTGAATTTTGTGTCCTTTGACTGGTGAGTTTTTTCAAAGTAAGGTGAAAAAATTGATTTCTAAAATGTGCTGGGGATGAAAAGAATTACGAAAAAGGTTTACAGCAGAAATGGAGTGTTAAGAAGAGCTCTGGGCCAGACCTACCATCACTGGATTCAAAGCCTGATGTATCCTTGACAAGGAGATGGGCCCTATCAATGCACTTTGGACCTATGGATGTTAATTGCCTGATGATACCATGGAGATTATGGTTATGATAATTTAAATTTTTTACAAAGGTACTCTATGGATTCAAGGGATTGTTATTAGGCAAAGCACTTTCCACAGCCTGGGGCACAGTCAGTATGTGGTAAATGTTTGCTCCTCGGGAAGCAGACAGCAATTAATATTTCCAGCTAGTAAAAGGGAGGATCATGAATGCTCCTCTAACACACAAGTAACACATATTTGAGATTACCAATAAGCCTCATGACATGTTGTAAATATGCATTGGAAGGTCACATTGTACCATGTAAGTAGGTACAATTGAAGTATGTTGAAAACAAATATTGGTGATTTGAAGACTGCAAAGTCAGTAAAATGTGTAAAATTAGAATTTGAGTTTGGACCTCCAGTACCTGTGTCAACAGCCAGTTGTGGTAGTACATATCTAGAATAATCAGTGAGCTGAATGTTCACTGACAGACCCTGTTTTCAGGGAGTCAGGTGGAAAGTGGAGAAGATAACTGAAGTCCTCCTCTGGCCTCCACATAGATGTTCCAGTGTGCATACACCCACACGCTCACATGAATCATGCCCCCCCTCACACACACACACACACATTACTTACGCCATCGTTACTTAAAAAAAAAAAAAAAAAAAAAAAAAAAAAAAAAAAAAGAGAGAGAGAGAGAGAGAGAATAGTGATTGAGGAAGACACCTTTGAAATCGACCTTTGACTTTCATATTCATATGTACCCATGAATCCATACACATCCCCCCCCAATGACTCACAAATAAATACATGTTATGTCCTGGTTAGTCTTTGGCAGCTTGACACAAACTAGAGTCACTTGGAAGAGGGAACCTCAACTGAGGAACTGCCTCCATCAGATAGGCAAGTCTGTGGGGCATTTTCTTGATCAGTGATTGATGTGGGGGGTGTTACCCCTGGACTGGTAGTCCTGGATTATATAAGAAAACAAGCTGAGCAAGCCAAGGGGAGCAAGTCAGTAAGCAGCACTCCTTCAAGGCCTCTGCTTTGGTTCTTGCCTCCAGGTTCCTGCCTTGAGTTCCTGCCCTGATTTCATTCATGAGAGGCTATAGCTATAAGCGGACATGACCCCTCTCTTCCCATGTGGCTTTTGGTAAGTGTCTGTCACAGGATCACAAGCGACTAGGATGAAGTTGCAGTCATGTGAACTTGTATATACATATGGAATAGAAATCCTGCTCATTTTCACATAAAATTTGGCTGTTTTCAGTCTTTGACACCAGACCATTTGGAAGCCCTCACTTGTGTGTGTGTGTATGTGTGTGTATGTGTGTATATGTGTGTATGTCTATGCGTATTTTAGAAACCATTGGAAAAGGGAGCTTATTTTCAAAATCTGTGTTTATGTGTGGTGGTTTGAATGAGAAATGTCCCCTATAGGCTCATGTGTTTGAACACTGTGTCTCCAGTAGGTGGCGCTGTTTGGGGAGGTTATGGAACCTCTGGGAAGTAGAGCCTTGATGGTGGAAGTATGTCACTGGGGATAGGTTTTAAACATTATAGCCTGGCCCTGCTTCCTGTTCTTTCTCTCCATGAAATGTAGGTCTGCTTCCTATTCCTGCTACTGCATTCCCCTTCCCATTGCCATGCCTTTTTTTTTTCATGAAGTACTGTGTCTCCTGGAAACTCTATGATGGTCAATCTTCATTCTCAACTTAACTGGGTTTAGCACCACCTAGGAGACACATCATTGAGCATGTCTGTGAGAGTGTTTCTGGAGAAGTTTAACAGAGTAGGGAAGAGCTACCCTACATGTACATCTCCATCGCAGGCTGGGGTCCTGGACTGAATACAAAGGAGAAAGGTTACCAAGCACTGGGATTCATCTCTCTCTATTTCCTGTGTGCCGATAAAGTGTGACCTGTCAGCTTCCTGGACGATATCACAGTACAGCGGAGATGCTGAAAGGGATCTAGGCCTGTGTAGAAGAGGGGCAGGGTAGACACAAGGAGGGACAGGAAGCAAGGGAGATTAGAGGTCAATCAGCCATCACTCGTGTGTGTGTGTGTGTGTGTGTGTGTGTGTGTGTGTGTTGGGGAGGGGACTTCTGGGGCTTGAATTCAGGGCTTTGTAGATGTGAGCAAGCATTCTACCTCTAAGCTACACCCAACCTCAGGCTTGTTCTTTTTGTAGCAACTTGTTTCTGTGAGAAACACTAAGAGAATGTTTCTATACCTGTAAAAATGCTTCCTTTCCAGGGGGAGGAGAGGTAGAAATCTTGTTACTAAATTCTCCTCACCAGGTCTGCTCCATCACTTGGGGACCCTTGTTCTCTGTGTTGTGCCCACTGCGGAAGAACGAACTGACCTGAGAGTCTTGGATTCTGTGTTAGTGCAGTTCCTCTCCATCACCAGGGCACCTCTTCCACCCAGACCTGCCTACTTCCTATTTTCAAGACTGGGGTGTTATGGCTACTCCAAGATTATCCCGTTATTATTTATTTATAGAGACAGGGTCTCTCTATGTAGCTCTGGCTGGTCTGGAACTCACTCTGTAGACCAGGCTAGCCTGGAATTCACAGAGATCTGCCTGCCTCCACCCTCACCAGTGCTGAGATTAAAGGCGTGGACCACCAAGCCCGGCTCCTGTTACTTTTGCATTCAACTTCCTTTTTAAACTGAGTTGTGAAACAGTTTTCTTTTCTATTGGAAACACTTCCCAGCTGTAAAAAATTAAAACTCACAGACTGCAAAGCTACTGGATCCACTCTCCTCTGTTCTCACCCCCCTCCCAGTGGGTCCATTCTTCTCTGTTCTCATCCCCCCTCCCAGCCTTTCCTCCCTTCTAGACCTCATGCTCATTAAATCTACTTTTAGCTCTTCCTTCTCAACAGAGTCCCACCTTCAACCATCTGCAGAAATGGGCACACATTGTAGGTTATTTACCCCGTGATCTGGCAGAACCTTCATTTGATGGAGGGAGTGCCATCCTCTAATTATTCACACAGTGTGAAAAATAAATGGAGCTTGTTAGTGAGGGCGCCATTTGCCAATTAACTTGCTTTCACGGTATTTCCTTATTGGTTAGTAACATTGGATTCTGGCTCATTGACGGTCTCAGGTGTTTAAATTTAGTGGCTGCTTCCTTTTTTTCTTGTGAATTGCTATTTTTTATGAACTCTCTGAGAATTTCATACAATGCGTTTGATCACATCCATCCTCAATTCCTCCCCCTAAGTCCTTACAGATCCGCCCCACCTCCTTTCTCTCCCTAACACCGTGTCCTTTTCTTTTTCTTCTTCCTCTTCCTCCTCCTCTTCCTCCTCCCCCTCTTCCTCCTCCTCCTCCTCCTCCTCCTCTTCTTCTTTTAATTTAATAACCATTGTCAGTTTTTTGCTGTCCATACCTGCACTTCTGGTACGGCCATCCACTGGAATGTGGGCAACCTCCTAGGACCAGCTGCTGCTTGCCTGGCTGGTTTCTGTGAGCAGGGCAGAAGGTAGGAAACAAGGAAGCATAATTTCCCAGGACTTGTAAAAGAGCCCATATTTTAAGGCTGAATTTGTTAAGAAGAAGATTCTAGAAGGATATTGAGCCTTATGAGCTGATTATCTTGACATAAATAGGTTCTCAATTAAGCTTTCTGGGTGATGTTCTGGTCGTTGTATGTCCGTCTAGCTAATGACGGCAGATTGTGTCACTGAGGAGTGTCTCTCATCCACCAGCTCCGTTTCACAGTTGTGCTTGAACTGGGGGATTCCTAGTTCAGATTGGCTAAACTTTAAACCAATTGAAATGGAGTTAAGACACAGGCTGAAGACACCTTAAAACCTGGAAGTCGCCCAACTGAGACTATTATAGAGAAAGGGTGGTCCTAAACATGCAGAGGGCACACCCCTTTCCCCTTCTCTATTCTTGCCTCACACACATCCCAGGTTCTTTTTAGCCCAGCTTCTTAAGAGGCAGGCCAGGACCCAGTACAGGATGGCAGAACTGAACATGGGGTTCCAAACATGCAACATGTGCACTTCACACTTGCACATGCCGACTCTTCACACAACCACCCAGCACTGCCTGAAACACTTCTGCTCAGGTTCTGGATTACACAGGTCATGGGCTGTAGGGTTCTTACTGAGGTTCAAAGTTCTTCCCCTGTAAAGACATCATGTTCTAGTTCAGAGCATTCATGCCAATAGTTGAAACTGGCTCAAAAAATAAATGCATTTAAATTATTTTATTTTCATTTTATTCATTTATTACTTTTCTTGAGAATTTCATACCTGAGTAGTGCATTTACATCACTTCGGCCCCACACTCTCCCCTGTGTGGGTGAGTCTAACTCCTCCTGTGTCCCTCTCTCAAATTCATGATCTCTTCTTCATTTATATATATATATATATATATATGGAGATATATAAACTGCTGAATCAGTTTTGTGTTGCTCATATGTATATGTGTTTAGGGCTGACTGCTTAGATTGAATAATCTAAAGAAAGATTGTGAGAGCCTCGGGACCCTGATATCTGCCATGAGACAGTGTCAGGGAGCTGCACCCATGGCATCTTAACAATATGGTCACCTAAACAAGACCTTCACAATGACAATAAGCTGACATTCCAGTGTGGATGAGGGAAGTCTCACAAGGCCCCACCCCTAGATGAAAAGCTATAGGCGATTAATGTCTACCTAGAGAGGGAGAATCAGAGCAGTCGGTCTAGGATGAGCCCCCTGATGAATCCCATTTGAACGAACGGCTTCTGAGGATGGGGACTGAGGGGTGAGCCTTCAGCTGGCCCTGTGAGGAGCATATGTACTTCTTCTTGTGGGTGATGGACATGCTTGTTTTTTTTTAACTTTCACTTCGAAGGACTATGTCATCTTCCAAGCATGTGTGTTGATGTTGGGGGAAATGTTTACACTCTCTTGTTCCCAAGGTGTCCTTGTAAGTCAGCTGTTTATTATGCCTGGGGTGAGAGAGTTGGGCTTCCCAGGCTCTCTTGGCTTCTGTCACTGGTACTCCAGAGCACGTGAGGAGGGTGCAGTTAGCCAGGAAGGAGGGAAGTTAGGGACTGTGCTTCCCACGGAGCTCCAGGCAGCCTCTCCTCTGTATTCCTAACTGTCCAGGCAGCCCCGTGGCTCATTCTGTCTGCTACAGACTGCTTCCTGATTGGTGCTGGGAGTGGCATCTGCCATTGCTGTGACATTGCCACCCAGCCCTCATGACTTTCTCCAGCACATTGTGTGCCAGGATAGGCAGTTCCCACATTAATTTCCCCATGCTTGAAATCCTGGCCCAGTTTCTCTTTCCGATCCTAACTGATGGTGCTCCTCTAGTTTCTCAGCAATTCTTCTATTGATTAAAAGATAACTGTGCTCTACAGGACAGAAGGAAGGGGAGGAGGTGGTCCAGCGGAGGGCAGATGACAGGTACTAAAACATAGCTACGTGGGAGGAATGTGTGCTAGTGGTCCACGGCTCAGCAGAGCCAACCCCAGTCACGACATTCTATCGTATCTCTCGTAACCAGAAGAGAGGCGACGGAAGGTTCCCAACTCAGGTGATAAATACTTAAATGCTGAGCTCCTTGGCTTGCCCCCAATCCCAGGCAATTGTTTGTCTATTTTCTGGGTTTAAGCTTCCCCCCAAAATGTTGCTACTTCTGCATGATGGACATTGTTGGGACTGGAGATTGAAAGGCACAAAGAGAAGTGAGAGAATTAATTGTGTGTTGTCCTGAAATTTGGTGACTGCTGAAAACGTATGTGAGAGGTGTCTTTCCTACCCTGAGCTCCTAAAGAAGGTGACGCCAGAGTGGAAACATTGCTTCTGGCAGTGCTTAAATACCGGATTTGTGGTTGACATGAGCTCTGTCATGTCAGAGCAGCAAGATGGTGGCAGCAAGCGAGGAGTTAAACTCGAACCGTATGCAAGGTTGGCATTTTACATCAGAGCCCCTCGTGGTGCCCTAGGAGTGCAGGGCTGCTCTGAAGCAGAGAGAGCTGGCTGAAGCCCCCCGACAGCCTTCTCAAGAGCGTTTATGCCCTAAAATTCCTTAGATTTGGTATCACAGTTGAACATTTTCAGCAGCCTCAGCTCAGGTTTTCAAAGTGGAGTGAAATGGCCCTGACTTGAGATAGCATTGACTGAATCAGAATGCCAAGTATTACTCAGGGCCGCCGCCATGTCTTGCCTACACCAGGAGTTTCTGATGGGAACCGATTTTAGAAATTGGATTAGGAGGGCCCTCATCGGATGCCTCTCTGTGCCCTGAGCAATGGTTCTTTAGGCAAAGCACAGTGTGGCCTCCACTTAAGCCCTGCAATGGCCTCATACAATTTGATGGATCGTTTAGCATTTATCAGCCTCTGAAGCTCCATGCCCAGAAGTGACATTTCCCTGGAATCAAAGTCTTTAAAAGCTTGCAGGAGCACTAGATGAGATGGGTGGGTGATTTATTGGGCTGCTAGGCGATTCAAAGTTTCTTTGACTGTGGCTCAAATGCCGCTTAGTGCCCTAGATGATGATAAATGATGCTCTCGCAGGAGTGTGACCTCAGAGAAGGTCTGCTTCAGTGTGGTGAGCCAGACAATTTCCTTGGTATAGAATAAAGTTCCCAGCATTTTCTTCTTTGAAGGGAAGTCATGGACCCTTTGAGGATTGAGTGAAATATAAAACTATGGATCCTTTCACTAGCAAGATGCGTTTGTGAACTGGGAAAGCGGCTCAGTCAGCAATGTGCCTGCCACACAATTGTGAGTACATGAGTTCAGATCCCTGGCATCCATGCAAAAGCCGGGAACAATAGCACGTGTTTGTCTCCCTAGCATCGTGTGGGAAGCAGAGAAAAGAAAATCCCTGGGGCTCATTAGCCAGCATACCCAAGTCAAGTCAATGAACTCTAGGTTCAGTGAGAAACCATAAAGTGGAGGGTGATTGAGACGATAACTGACTTTGACCTGTGGTCTTCAAACCTATGATACACATGTGCATGCACACCAACATATACCACACATGTACATGAAAAACACACACACTCACACACATACATTTGCACATAATTGTGTGTATAGGCTCTGTAGGAACCATGGGCTGCAAATGAAGGATTGACCAATTAGATTACATCTTGCTTGTAGATGCTGGAGAAATTGGTAGACACCCTATGCTGGGTTGGCCTTCTGGGACGTGTTCTGCATATACTGGAAAGCTGCTCCAGGCAGAATACGATTACAGCAAGTCAGTATGTGCTAAGACAAAACCTCCTCAGAGCTACAGCTTCACTGCTGCACTTATTTACTGTGTGTGTGCACACATGTGTATGTGTGCAGTTCTCATGGCACATTATGTGGAGGTCAGAGGAAAACTTGTGAGAATCACTTCTCTCCTTCCACCACATGGAACCTGGGAATGGAACTCAGGTTGTCAGGCTTGATGGCAATGCCTTTACCCATTAAGTCCTTGTGCCAGCCCCCATGGGGTAGCTGCTTTGCAGATAGCTGGATTTAATGCTGTCTGCCATATTTGCATTTCATTTCAGACATTTCTGTATGGTTTGCTCTCCTACCAGAGTCCGGATACCTTCAAAACTTACCAGGAGCTTCATCTTTCCAAACGTCACATTTCTATTCTTTCTCTTCTGTGGTACCCTGTAGCATCTTCTACAGTTGGCTGCTCCATCTGGAACATCTCACCCTGTCTCTCCTCTGGCCTCTGCTCTGTGGCCTCCTTTGCTGGCTCCTTGTCCGCCCACATCATCAATGTTCTGTGTCCTGGAACTTCTACCTGTGACCTTATTTCATCCTGCTCTACACTTCTTCTCTAGACGAGTCCATCCAGTTTTGTTGCTTTAAGGCTCTCCCAGATACTGGTGTCTCCGACACTGGTCAGCACGGCGAACTCTGTTCCATGAATCCAGCCAATTACTTCAGATGTATAGTTGGGTAAATGAGCATTTGCATACAGATGAAGCTCGTGATTGCCATAAGGGATACTTTTTTTCCCCCTGAGATAAAGGATCCTAGAGGAGAAGTACTCTGGAGTCCAGGAGGAGAGGAGCACAGTGTTTAGCTGAGTGCTTGTGATACATAATTAGTGCTTTTTCTAGCTTATCTTATCTTTGCAACCAAGCCCATCTGATAATGCAGTCAGAATTCTAGCTTCTGAACCTATAGCATTCCTCTGGCTCTCTCTGTGTGCTTTACAGTGGACCAAAGCAACTACACTTCTCCAGTATAAGCACAGCAGTTTTCTTGCTGTTCTTCTGTGACATTTTAAGCATCCTCCTGCAGCACCCAATGTGACTTCATAACAGTCGTAGCACATGCTACTAGTTTCCTTCTAAAACCAGGGCCTTCTCACTGTTGGGATGAAAGGAAAACAGAAAGCTTCCTTCCATTCCTCTGTTTTTCCCCAGCAGCTTCTGTCTTGTGTGTGTGTGTGTGTGTGTGTGTGTGTGTGTGTGTGTGTGTGTGCGCGCGTGCGCGCGCGCGCGCGCGCGTGTGCGCACATAAGGAGGATAGAAGTCAATGCATGGTATCTTCCTCAATCTCTCTCCACTTTACATTTGGGACAAGGTCAGTCATGGAACTTGTTGCTTACTGACTTAACAAGTCCCTGGGATCCCCCTAACTCTGTTTCTCTAGGACTGGCATTCTAATTTGTTGTTGCCATGCCTGGTTTATTTATGTGGATACTGGGGATCAACCTCAGGCCATGCGCTTGCTCCCTTATGGATAGCGTCACCTCCCTAGTCTGCTATCTCATGCTCTCCGATTCTGTACTTCATTATAGCTAAGCTCAGTGGCTGTGGTGGTTTGAATGATAATGTCTCCCATAGTCTTGGGGATTTGAATGCTTGGTCCCTGATTGGTGGCACTGTTTGGAAAGGCTGAGGGCCTGGTTGGAGGAAGTGTGTCCCTGGAGGTGATCTTTAAACTCTCAAAACTCAAGTCAAGTTTGATCTCTCTGCTTCCTGATTATGGTTTCAGATGTGAGCCCTCAGCCGTTCCTGCTCCCGAGTCTGCTGCCTGCTGCTGTGATTACCTGCCATGATGGACTCTTCACCGAGCAGTAAGCCCAGATAAAGTCTTCTGTTAAGTTGCCTCTGTGGCATTTTACTGCAGCAATTGAAAAGTAACTAATACAGTGGCTGGCTTTCTATTTTTTATAACGTGGGCATCTTAACTCCTTTGGGGCTAGAGAAGAGTTCTAGGGAAATTACAAGACAAATGAACTGTTTTTCCCACGTATGCTGACTTACCTCTCCAGTCAGATGTAAGCTCTTTGGGAACAGGGAAGCAATTAACACTGCCCGTAGCCTCCTCCCTCCCTGGCCCCTGGCCTTCTGCTCCTTTCCGTCTCTGGGGTGACTGGCACTAATCCTCCAGCTGTGTCAGGTGCTGGGCGGCCAGAGGGAGTTAGATGTCGGGGTAGCTTCTCTCTTAGTGTAGGACTGTGAGGCAGGATGAAGGAAGGAATGAAGAACTGTAGCCGTAAAAGAGATGTGTCAATGCAGATTTGCAGATTTCCAATTTGGGCAGAACTGCATCATTCTAATGAATTTTGAAAACTATGGCAAGCTAACTCCATTGCTTTTGGGTTAGTAATTGACAAAATAGTGTCTTAGTTGCTTGCAAGAATAAATATAATTTCCCAAAGTGCTTAGCTGTCTCGCAGACTGTAGCTAGGAGAATCAACCTTAATAGAAAATAATGATATTCCTAACTAGAATGGACAACATGCAAGGTAAACCCTTGCCTGTCTGCCTTTCCCCTGATAGACATCTTCTGCTCATTTTGGCTAATACACAGTAGAATGACAAGTCAAAGACCATTAAAGGAGAAATTCTTGCTGTTTGAGGCTCCCCACTCAGATTTAAACACAGCCACTAAAATGAGGTGTGTGGTGTGGCCCTCCATGGTGCCACGCTTAGGAGTGGAGAACAGACTGTACAACATCTTTGCTTCAAAGCTTTGTCTTAGAAAAACAGAAAGCAAATGACTGCCGGGTTATGGCCCAGTGCCTCCTCACTAATGCGAGTACAGTGATCCACCAGGCGGGCACTGTGCACAGAGCTTAGGGCTCTGAACGTAGGAGGCAATTTGAGCACATCTTGTAAATTTCAAGTTGTTGATTCTAAGAGAACTGAGCAACTTGATTCATCTTAGGCAGAAGTAGGCTATTTCTACCCTAATTAACACTCTGAAAGGACTTGTGGGAATGAGTGCCGTAGTGGCAGCTAAAATGTAAACATACACAAGATAAAGTCTATAAATATATATAAAATATGTAAACATATATAATGCATACAGTATGTTTAAAATGTATCTAAAATATAAAGCTTCTTTTCTCCTCAAATATAGAATCAGAGGAACTAGAGGCAAATGTGAGATTCTTTTGCTTTGTAGACAATGACAGTCACACTGGGAGCCGGCATCCAGGGCCTTCCTCAGACCCTTACGGTTCACTGTGGTAAAATAAATATATCGGAAAGTTTCCCATCATGACTGTTTCAAGTGTGCGGTGCATTGGATTTCGTACATGCATAATGTTGAGTGCTCATTGCACCATCCACCTCCAAACCTCTTCATCTTACACAGTGAAAGCTCATTACCCATAAACAATGGCTTCCCATTCCCTCCAGCCCCCAGTAACACCATCCCTTCTCTATACATTTTTGGAAGCACTACAAGAAGCCCATTTGCTTTTGTGAATGGCTTATTTCAGTATAACGTCCTCAAGTGCATCCAGGTTATCTCAGGGTTTCCTTCCCTGTTAGGACTCTACAGCATGGGCAGACTGCATTTGCTTATCTGTCAATGGGTACTTGAGTGGTTTCTATATATACTTTTTTTTTCAGAAACTGCCATGCTATTCTCCATGGTGGGCACACCACCACTGTCCGGTTCCACTACATTGTGCAGGTCTCCAGTCTCTCCCACTCTGCCCACATTTTCTTATTTTCCTGGGCTTTCTGCTTGTTTGCAGTGTTCCATGAGCCTTTGAGACAATGGCACACATGTCTAATTTAGGGTTGAGTGGTCAGTTGTCACTTATAATAAGCAGCATGAAGCTGTCTTAAGTATAATATAATTATATTATTATATTATATAATTATATTAATATAATATAATAGTTCTGTTTTTGGGTTTAATTGTTATTTAAAAATTCATACATGTATATAACATGTTTTGATCAAATCCACTCTATGCCCTCTCCTCCAATCCCTCCCCATCCCTCCACACTTTCCCTGCCAGCTTCACTATTTGTTTTAAAATACACTGAGTGTAGTCGGTGCTGCAGCACGTGCTGGGTGTAGGACCATCTCCTGGAGCACCGGTAGCATCTCAGGGGCTGCATCCTTGAAGAAAGCTGACTCTTGCTTGCCCAGCAGCCATCAATTGCCAGTGTGCTCCTCAGGTAGGGGTTTAGGTTTATGAACCTCTCCCCTGTCTCTTATGGGACTTTGACTGATTTGATCATGCATAAGTCTTGGGCACATAGTCATGGCTGTTGTGAATTCTGTGTGTAATGGCCCCGTCACGCCTACAAACACTGTTTTGCTGCAGATGTCCACTACTTCCGGCTCTTACGATCTTTTTGCCTCCTTTTCCTCAGTGATCCCTGAGTCTTGGGAGTAGAGGGTATGATATAGATGCCCCATTTAGAGATGAGTACTCCACAGTCTCATACTCAGTGTGTGCATTTAGATGCTCTCTCTCTCTCTCTATATATATATATATGTATATATATATATATGTGTGTGTGTGTATAATTTGATTAGTTATATCTTCTTGATATATTTAACAGCTAATCTGTGTCTGCCCTTTGCCTTCTATCACTTAACAAAGACTTGAAATATAGTTTGTCTGGTATCAACATAACCACATCTGCTCCTTATTGGTTACTTTCACAGAATATTTTTTTCTAACTTGTGCCTTTGATTTGAAAGTAAATTTCTTATAGACAATATGCAATTAGTTGGATCATGTGGTTTTATCTACTCTGTGGACCCTTGTCTTTGATTGGAACATTTAATCCACTGTATCTCAAGTACTTATTCACTAAGAAGGCCTTAAGTTTCTTATTTCCCAATTTGTTTTCCATATGCTCTGTAACTTCTTTTGCTCCTTGCTTCTTGTATTTGTCTTCTTTTGGTTTTAGCTCACTTTTTTGGTAGTGAAATGTTGACGTACTTTATCATTTCCTTTTGTGTATATTCTATAGCTATTTTCTTTGTAGTTGCCATGGAGATTACATTCAGCATTCAAAAGTCTTAACAGCCTGATTTGAATTTATAGTAGTTTGGTTTCAGTGTGCCATGCAAATGCTTTGCCCCTTAACAGCTCCACCTCATGTCTTTCAATTTTGTTCACGCCACAGAATTACATCCTTAGGTATCACGTATTTGAAAACATAATTCTTTTTAAATGTAATAGTGTTACAAATTATACAGGGAACACAGTGTGGAGCTACAAACCAAAATTATAATGATGCTGGCTTTTAGACTAATCTTAAAAAAAAAAACCCTTTAGTGTCTTAAGTCATACAGAAAACAAAAACAGAGCTACCAACTGTGGTTATTTAAACATTCACCTTGTGATTGCCCATGGACTTAGCTTTATTGAAGTCTTCATATTGTCCTACAGTTTTGAATCACTGTCTAGTGTCCTTTCATCTTGCTCTATCAGACTCTCTTGAGCATTTCTCATCGGGTCTACTTGCATGAACTCATCAGTTCCATCTAACTGGAATGCTCTCTATAATCTAGCTGGCTTCACATTTGTGATTTTTTTTTTTTGCTCCAGCATGTTCAGTTTTCATCATGTCCTGTTCTTCTTCACATTTAAAGAAATGCTTTTTTGGATGTAGGAATTTTGTTTGATCATTTTTTTTCTTCTTCTAGTATTATGAATCAGTCATCCTGGTACCTCCTGGCTGTGGAAGTTTCTGATGAGAAACCCACTGTTAATCTTATTGAAAGTTGCTTGTTACTTTTTCCTTTTTGTTTTTGAGAGTCTAGCCTTCAAGAGTTTGGTGGTTGTATGACTTGGTGTGGGTCTTGAGTTTATCTTACTCAGAGTTTGTTCCATACCTTAGAGGTTTATATTCTGGCCACTCCTCAAATTAGAGAAATTTTCAGTCATTATTTCTTGAATATTTCTTTATCCATTCTCTCACTCTTCTCCTTCTGGTATTCTGTAATACATATCTTAGCTCCTGTCACAGTTTTCCACATGTGCTGTTGGTTGTGCTTACTTAGAATTTTTTCCTTCCTATTCCTGAGAATTGATAATTTCTATGATCTGATCTTCATGTTCATCTTATTTCCACTTAAGTCTGCTTTTGAATCTTTCTAGTGTTTCCAACTGTCAGTTATTAGACTCTTCAGCTCTATAATTTCCTCTTTAGTTTCTTGTAGGTTAATGGCTCTTTTAACATCTCTACTGTTTGTTATTTTCTTGATTTCTTCTTAGTCTTAGTTTCTCAAGCATCTCAAGTCATTTTAAAGTCTTTGTGTGGTAGATCTCCCATCAAGTCCTTTTCAGAGACAATATATATTAATTACTTTTTTCATTTGACTGTATTATACTTATATGCCTTCTGATATTTTGTAGAAATTAGACACTTAAATCTAATGATATAATAATTCTGGAACTCCAGCCCTCCATGTTCCTCAGAGTTTGCTATTTTTTGCTTTTTAAAAAGTTATGATTGTAGGCTCTTTGTGCCCTATGGTCAGCCTGAAGTACAAACTTAAAGTTATCTCTAGTATTTTATGAAGACCATGGTCATGTATGATGACTTGCTGATTTTCTGTTTATGCAATTGTTTATGAATACCCTAATGTTTAGTATCTGGTTATTGAAGTAGGGAATGAAAAACACAGTCAGTGGGAATGGAATTCATTGTTTAAGTCCCCTGGAAGTCACTTCCACCACAGCGAGAGGGACTTATAACAGTAGTTCAACAATGTGACAGGTCCAACCACAGCTACTGTTTTTTTTTTTCTTTGTTCCTGAGGCCAGGAGCCATAATCAGTAGCCAGAACATGGTCCTCTACACTCAGAGGACAGATCAATTTCTGTCCACCTCAGATTGTGTTCAGACTGCTCCAGTAATGCACATGCAGTTGGCTGCCATGGATGGGGCTGCGAGTGAGGGGTGGCTAGCTGCTGCTGTGTCAAGAGCTGAAGCTGACCAAATTTAACAGTTTACTGTGTAAGTCTTCCCTGTAGTGTAGGCCTTCAGTAGGTTCCAGAGGAGGACCTGTTAGAGCAGCAGACCTTTGTCAACGCATCATGGTCTACAAGGGAGATAGATTGGCGGGGCTTTTTCCCCCCATTGTCTTTTTAGAATCCTCCCAGGAGGTTCTGCGTGGAGGCTGCTCTCATTGAGAGGACTGTAGCTGGTGGAGGTTATGCACCACTGAAGACATTATGTTTAATGCTCATACAAGAATAAAGGTGCTTGCGCCCCCAGCAGCATGGCAGATAGGTAGTTTTAAAGTTTCCTCTGTAGATATCCAAAGACATGACACAGAATGACTTTCTCTTTTAAACATGATAAGAATTTCCCTAAGATTTTAAGCTAAAATCTTAGAGAAGCTAAAATCAGTTCTAGTAATTTAGTTGACCAAAACTGATATTAGTTCATGTATTGGTTAATTTTAGCTGTCAACTTGATACAACTAGAATCACCAGGGAATAGTCTTAATGATAAGTTACATAGATCAGTTTGGCCTGTAGGTATCTTGTGGGGGAATTGTCTTGTTAATTGATGTAGAAAGACTCATTCTATGTGGGTGGCACCATTCCCTAGGCAGGGGATCCTGAACAGTGTAAGAGAGGAGAAAGCTAGCTGAGAGCAAGCTAACAAGTATACAGACATACATCAATTATCTCCCAGCTTTTGACTATAAGTGTGGTGCTTTAAGTTCCTGCCATAGCTTCCCCACCATAATGTACTGTGCTTGGAATTATGGCCCCAAACCCCTCTTCCTTTTCCAAGTTGCTTTTTGTCATTTTTTTTGTCACAGCAACAGAAATGAAACTAAAATAATCCATCCCAAAACTTGATTCACAGTGAGGTTTGGCTGTTCCTAAGTATGATATGTGAGCTCCAAGTTCAGAGATGCAGTACCATGAAAGGGCTCAAGATGAAAGATTTGGAGGTGGCTCAGTGGCTCTTCTGGCAGAGATATTTGAAAACCACCATTTGCTGTTTAGGTCAGAGGGGCATGTGTGAAGCTTTTCTGAGCACCCTTTCTATGTTCAAGTCTCTGGCAAACTCCCCTATGATTATACAGCCTGTATGGATCGAGCAGATAATTGAAACACATTTTACTTAATCTTGCAGAGAAATTTGTGTTGCATTAGGTAATTAATGCTTTGATTTGAAGACAGCCTAGATGAGAATCTTGCCATTTCCATTGGGGCTATATTTTCTTCATTATGACCATTTAGAACTCTCTACTACTCATTTACTTTGATGAAGTCTTCAGGTCAGAACAGAACAACCAAATGAAAAAAACCTTCTAATTTCTAGTCCTGTGATTTACACTTATTATTATATCTACAAACCCCAACAAAGTATGAATTACACTTCTCACAGGTGATGCTGTATTTCTGCTTGAATTTAATTCAACTCAGATCTTCATTATCGAGTACCATCTAAGGGCCAGAAGACCATGACCTCTATTTCAGACCTTGCCATTTCCCGCTGTGCTAATGACTTACTCTTTGTGAGACATCAGATCTGTGGAGTTGGATAATGTCCTTGTTATTTCCTGGCATCATTGGGTTAATCATGTGTTCAAGTTCCTTGTATGTATGAACTACTGTAGGAAAAGACTATCGTTACTGCTGTTATTACATATGAACCCACAATAGCCAGGAACAATGTCTATGCTAGATTGAAAACTGGAAGATCAATTAGTATTAGTTACTTTTCTGTTTCTGTGATTAAAACGCCATGACCTAATGTGACTTTTGGAAGAAAGGATTCATTTTGGATATGGTTCCAGAGGGAGAGAGAGAGAGTCCATAATGGCACAGGAGGCATCAGGTGGCTGGAGCTGGAAGCTAGCTGACTAGTCCACATGCAGAAAACATAATTGAACCAGAAGTGGGGTGAGGCTGTGAGCACTCAGAGTTTGTCCTCCAACGAGTCTCCACCTCCTAGAGGGTCCATAATTCCCCAAGTCAGCACCACTAACTAGGGACCAAGTGTTCAAAAACCTGAGCCTAGGAGGACATTTCTCATTCAAACCACTACAACGACCTAAGTGTCACACCAGGTCCTTCTGTATTTCTCATGTCACAGAAAACAAAAGGAGACTGAGTCAGATATTAAAAGCCAAACAAAAACTCATGCTGGCTTACTCGTCTCTGCTATTGGCACAGCATTTGCTGGTCCAGCTGCTTTCTGATTGCCTGCAGGGTGAATCACCTTGATTGCTTCTTCCTCACAGATGATGAGTCCAGAGTCTGGGTGATCTTCTAAATTTGGAGGAACATTTGACCCGCAAGCGGAATCGGTATGAATGTTTTTTTCCTTCAGCATCCATCTTCTAGTCCAGGAATTCTGTAGAGATCAATAATGGACACATCATGGAAAGCACTTGGCAGCCTGTTGTCAACTTGAAACCTCCAGAAACTGGATGCCGGTGTTTGGCCTGCTCTCGATTCTCAATTTGGCACAGTCTCTGTGTGTGCTCTCGAGTGGCTGCTGTCATTACTAGCACTGGGCCCCAACAGTAGCAAAGGGGTGCCATTTTAAATGAGGAGGCAGGCCAGCTTTCCCAGCTGTGCTCTCCCTTCTGCCTGCCTGGCTGACTTCCTCCATCCCAGCTCTGCTCACTCTGCACCCGGTCACTGGTCACTGTCTGGAGGAGAGGTAGCAGCTGCTGTTCCTGGACTCCTCATCTTTGAGCCAGCCTCCTGCACTGCTGTGAAGCAGGGAGCGGCTGCGTCACCTGGAAGGGGCTCCCCTCTGTCAGGGGTTCCCCTCAGTCAGGGGCTCCCCTCACTGTGAGCTGCCATCAGTCAGGGGCTGAGGTTCCATTTCTAACTCATCACAGGGGGCCTTGATCCAGCACTCTCAGTCATTTTCTAGATCCTACAAAACCTCTCTCTCGTGTGGCTTTCCTGTCCTTGGTGTTGGGAGACCCTTTCGATGCTATGCCACAGAAACGCATAGTCTCTGATTTCAGATGCAGCTGTTGGTGGCCCATGAGCAGCGCCACAGACTCTGTAGGTGGCCATGGAAGAGCAGTACCTGGTCTGTGCTAAGCACGGCCGCCATGTTTGGAGTCTCGTTTACATCTCCCATCATCATTCTGTTGAAACCTTTCCAGCACAGCACAAGTGGACAGGTTCTGTCTGCACCCCTCTAGAAGCCCTTCAGACCAGCTGGGGTTGGGAATACATTTTTTTTCCTGATTAAATGTGTATAGTACCCCCACATAGTAAGTAGTGCATTCTCAGTACCACCCCATAACTAAACATGTTGTTCTTTCTTCTGGCCAATATATTTATGGTAGGTGGGGGGAAACCTAGACCAGAAATCACTTCAGAGCTGGAGATTTGGGAACTGTGAGAATTGGATCAGATAGCTATCTATCTATCATCTATCTATATCTATCTATCATCTATCTATCTATCTATCTATCTATCTATCTATCTATCTATCTATCTTTTATCATCTACCATATCTATCTATATTTAGCAATGTCTCTTGGTCTACCATCTATCTGAGAAGGCCAGGCCAGGTAGATTATATAACTTGGCTCACCAGGTGAAGAAGTCCCATAATATGCTGCCTGTGAGCTAGAGAGCCAGGACAACCAGTGGATGCTTCAGTCTTCGTCCGACGGGCTGTGACTCAGGTGTCTTAACATCTGAAGGCAGATGGTAAATATTCTAGACCTAGAAGAGTGAAATCACCCCTCTGCCCTTTTCACTTCCACCCCAGGATCCTCAATGGATTGAGTTATTTCTTCCCACAGTGGTGAGGGTTGGTTTTTCTTTTCATTCAACCCACTGATTGAGACATCCAGAAATAATATTTAACCAGCTACCTTAGCCCACCCAAGTCAACACATAAGGGCCATTGTTGCAGAACCTTATGTCATTGTCTACAATCTAAAGATGAGGAATGCGAAGCTTCCAGAGGCAGCATAGCTTGCCAGAGGTCAGCCATGGGATTCTGAGTCAGACCCTGAATGCAGAGAGAGTGGCCTGGGCATCAAAGTCTTGTCTATTTATGTAGCTAGAGTTTTCCTGCTGGCCAATCAGTGTTTTATTTATTAACCAATCAGAGCAACACATTTAACATACAGAACATCCCACAGCATATTTACAGCTTGTTTGCTTTTCTTGGCTCATGGAAAACCCTCTAGGAGCTTTAAACACAGTCCATGTTTACTAGGGTCCTTGCCTGTTGGTGGCATCCCCAGGGAATTGAACGCATGACAGGCCACCTGTTTATATCTTCTCAGTGCTGTTGCTCCTTAAGTCCTGGTGTCTCGGTTTTTGCTTAATCTCAAGTTTTTCTTTCCTTAGACCCATATGACATCATTGAAAATTCTAGTAGTTTTTTTTGCATATTCTTTCTTCCTTCCCTCCCTTGTTTCCTTTCTTTTATTTTTTCCTTTTCTTTCTTCTTTTGTGATTGGGTCTCATGTAGTCTATGCTGTCCTTGAACACTCTGTAGCTAAGGATTACTTTGAATTTTTTAATTCATTAAATTACATTTAAGAGCGTGTGTGTGTGTGTGTGTGTGTGTGTGTGTGTGTGTGTGTGTGTGTGTAGGGATATGTGTGTGCCATGGTGTACAACATTTGGAAGTTACTTCTCTTCGTCTACCATGTGGATCCCATGATTGAACTCAAGTCATCAGACTTGGTGACAAGAGCCTTTCCTTACTTACTGAGCCACCTTGCCTGCCTTACCTTGAACTTCTGACCCTCCTATCTCTGTCTTGTGAGTGCGATTGCAGGTGTGCACCACCACATCCACCTTCTGCAGTGCTGGGGATCGAACCTGGGGCTTCACACATGCTAGGCAAGCACTCTACCAACCAAGCCTCATCCCCAGACTCTCTGCTTTTCAACAGCTGCCATCTGCCTAGATTGTTGGTCATCATAAACACAGTGTCCAGAGCCTTGGGCTGATGTTCACAATGCTGACCTCCCTGCCCTTGCAGAGTTAGCAGTCCCCTGAGCCTGCAGGTCAATGGCTCTGGCATCTTGCCAATGTTTTCCAAGGTGTTCATCTCCCCCACCCAACTGACATGATTGCTTACTGTGTCATCATGGGAGCTCACAAGTGTATGGGAGATTTCATATATGGAATCGGCTGAAATGTGCAAGTGGCTGGTGTTTCTCAGATAGAACTGAAACTATTTTAGATCAGAATTTCTCACAATGTCTCCCATAAAAGCCTCGTCAATGAAATATTCCCAGAAAAGGAGAACTTTCTCTGCTAGTATTAGTCAGAGAGGGGAACGGAGTTTAATGCAGGGATCTGGTTATATAGTTTTTAGAAGAGCAAAGAAATGAAAAAGCAGACAGGAGAGCAGCCCAGAGTTTGGCAGTAGCAGGAAGGTGCTACCACCCCAAGGCTAGTGGGACCATAGGAAGAGAAAGTTTAGTTACAGTTGAAGATTAATTAGTTACAGTTGAAGATTAATTAGGATAGAAAGTGAATTAGATACAATAGGATAGATAATGGAATTATTTTCTCTGAATTTGTTAAATACAAATGGACTAGACATTGTTTAGGTATTTATTACTTGTATATATTGTATATCGTTATTGTACTTTTGTATATAGTTTTTCTTATGTTAGTTATAAGCATAT
>CABHPH010161317.1:0-15367 GCA_902168325.1 Peromyscus nudipes
TTTATTCCATAATCATCACTCTACTGAGGAATTGTGTCTTTCTTGCATCTGTATCCCCAAGATGTCTTACATACTGCTTAGCTACCTGAAGTCATTGAGCAAATGTAAAATCATATGAATGCACTAGACTTGAAGTGAATTCCTGTTGATGTCTGTTTTTGCAGGTGATGACCATGCCAGAATACCTCAGGAAGCGGTTTGGTGGGAAGAGGCTTCAGATCTACCTATCAGTCCTCTACCTCTTCATCTGTGTGGCTTTGAGAATCTCAGTGAGTTCCCTGCCTCCTGGCATTGGAGGTTCCACAGTTTGCCTGTTGGGGCCAGCTGCTGAAATCAGACACTAGTGTGAATAGACTGTGAATAACACTAGCAGGGTCAAAACGAGATGCCTCAAACTTCCTGGGATTTCTCTCATATGTCTTCCTGGGTGGGAAAATGCTTAGGATATGCACATGCCTAGAGCAGCAAATTTTAGCATCATGGAAACCACAAGACTCTCTGAAAGCATTCCATGTGTTAAAAAACAGGTATGGCCAGAGCAAATGTCAGTCACCCAAGGAATATTGACTGCTTCCTACAGGTGCCTCTTGACTTCTGCCTTGCCTAATGCACAGTAACTTTCTCTAAACCAGCTGACTTACATTTTTCTTTTCAGTTTAATGATCAAATAAGAAGGGAAGTACTTTGTATCATTAAACCTACTTAACTTTGCCTTATCGAAGACTGCCCTTGTAAAACCTGTATCACAAATGAGTGGCTAAAATAATTTATTCCTTGGAAATTATCTCTGATGAAAGATAACAGGCTTTTGAACTTTGAGCAGCATGTGAAGACAGAAAGAGTAGCTTATTTATCCATATGTATCAATGCCTAATAAGACATCTGAGCTCATAGTCAGGGCAGTTTGGCAGTGGTTAGGACAGAAAAGTTACCTTTGCTGTTGCTCTTCTGTTGGGCTGAGTTACTGTTACAAGTAAACCAGGTGCTGGGCCCAGATGCTATGGGCTGTCCTAAAGCCATGTGAGCATTTTTACCCTGTATTGAGCTGTGCTTAATGTTAACAAAGATTCCCAAGCAACGGGTGTTACCAGAGACCAAGAAGATGAGGATTTACACGTTAATACTTGGCTTATGAATACATAAGCAGAAGGTGTGCCCTGCACAATCAGGAAATGTGTTGGTTCCTGCCAGGTAGAGTTGGTAATGGTGTTTTGATTAAACAGTCCCCGAGGTGGGAAGGTTAGAAGAAACAGGAGACTCCCTTGGTGCCAGAGACTTTGTGTTCACATGTTCTAAAAGTGGGTAGGACTTGCTAATCTCTGAGATCCTCTCAGACATCTACAGTTTTATGATTCCAAAGATCATGAGTGTGTGCTGAAACTGAAGGACATCAGTTAAAGGAACCCTTGAAGGATGTGGCCTTTTGGAGTACATGGTTGTGGGTGGTAAATAAGGAGTGGAATATAGGTAAGCTGGGTGGGGTGCCAAGAAGTCATGCACACGTGAGTGTTCCATGTGTGTTTATAATCAGCTGATGGTGCCCCAGCAGTGCTTTTATGCCTACAAGGTTTGTGTCTTGAGTAATATTAATGATAATAATTAACCTTAGACATGTTTGTCTATACATGTATACCCATAGCCATTCTGTCCTGGCTACTTATTAAACTGATCACTACCAGACTTTAAGATTTTTATCTTAAGTTTTCAGAATCTCCCCTGCCAGGATTGAGAAAAGATCAATCCCAGGTTTCAACCTCCAGGAATATACATATTGAGATTCATTAGTGGCCATGATGTCCCATAATCCCCAAGTATTTTAGTTCGTACATCCAAGAAGTACTGCTGCTCTAATGGAAAACAATAACACTGGGAAGTGAACATAGCTACAAACTACTAATTTACTGAGCTATCAGCAATTGTTCCAAAATGGTCTCTTCTAGCAAAAGAAAATCCCATGGCATTAAAATTCCTCTTTATTAGAAATGTTTCTTTTCCATTCTTTTCCCTGTCTCTAAAGACTTTTCATGACTTTGTTTTTAACTAGTTAATTTTCCCACACGTAATTTTATTATTTCTAATGAAAGTGGATTTTTTTTCACACACAATGTTTTCTTATGGTTTCCACTGCCCCAGCTCTTCCCCAATGCTCCCACTTTCCCACTCATACCCTTTATTTTCTCTCTCACTGGAATGAAACAGGCATCTAAAATAATAAGAAGAATAATAAGAAGAAAATAAGAAAAAATAAAATAAAAACAACAAATCAGAACAGGACAAAACAGAAAATAGAGAAAAGAAAACACACAAGAAACACATACAGATGCTGATGCACACGCATTTGCACACACAGGAAATCCTTAAAACAAAATTGGGACCATAATATATAAAGAAAAATCTGTAAGGGAAAAAGGAAATAAATAATGCTCAGATGAAGCATTGTAAGACAAAACAGGAAAAAAAAAAGCCCTCCAACAATACCACTGAGTTTGTATTGGAGAAAGTGCGTTAGTGAAATTATATACTATTAATGAGTTGGAGTTAATCTGTATCTTTAAATCAAGTAGTGCATTTTTATGGAATTGGGTGCACTAGAATTTGGTGCATATATGTTTATAGTAGTATGTCTTCTTGGTTAACTTCACTTGATTAGAATGAAGTGTCCCTCTTTAGCTCTTCAGATTAGTTTAGGTTAGAGTCTATTTTGTCAGATATTAGGATATTGATGCCTGCTTGCTTTCTGGTTCCACTTGACTGGAATAATTTTATCCAACCTTTTATTCTAGGGTGGGGCAGTCTCTATCTTTAAAGCGATGTTTCTTGTATACAACAGATAGGTGGATTTTGCTTCTTGATCCATTCAGTCAGCCTGTGTCTTTTGATTGGAGAATTGAAACCATTGATACTTAAAATTATTACTGAAAAGTGTGTTAACAGTGGTCATCGTAGTGTTGGATTTTTGTGTTGTTTGTTTTCTCAATGGTACTATGTATTTTAATAATTATGGCTTCATATTTTCTCCACAGTCTCTCTGCTATGCTCATTTCTTTCTTCAGTCCAAATTATTGCTTCCTACATTTCCCTTAGTTTTGATATTTTTGGATACAAATTGTTTTAGACTGTTTTTATCATGGAAAGCTTTTCTTTATCCTTCAATCATGGCATATAGTTTTACTGGAAATGTTATCTTAGGTTGCTGCTGTAGTCCCTTAGGACTTGGAATGCATTGCTCTAGGCTCTTCAGGCTTTCAAAGTTTTTCATTGAGAAATCAACTTATTCTGATGGGTTTTCCTTTAGTTGTTACTTTCTGTAGTTGAACTTTACTTTGAGCTGCCAGCTCACAAATAACAACACGGATACTTATTAATTATGAAAGCTGGGCCTTAGCATAGGCTTGTCGCACTAGCTCTTATAACTTAAATTAACCCATTTATTTTAATCTACATTCTGTCATATGGCTTGTGACCTCATCTCTCTGTACTGTCTATGGTGTCTCTTCCATGTCTGGTTAGTGACCATACCTTCTTCCCAGAGATCTCTCTCTGCCCGGAAGTCCCACCTACACCTCCTTCCTAGCTAAAGGCCATTCAGCTTTTTATTACACTGATCGCAGCAATACATTTTCACACATTTTCACACATCCCACAACAACTTTCTTTCTGTCTTTTCCATTTTCAGCTTTCACATACTTCTTCAACAAATAAACCTCCCCCAAATTAGGATTTATTCACAATTCTTCTCCTCTACCACAACCCGATCACAGACAACCAAATGTGGTATCCCTCATTTTACTAAATTTGGGGTTAACTTGTAGAAGTTTATCCTCTGTATGGGGCCCTTTTCCGAAAGTTAATTTTGTCAATGAACTCTAGAAATCATTCAGTTTCTGTTCTTGCTCCTTTCAGAACCTACCAAGAGGGGCAAGAGTGAGGCTCAGTGAGCAAATTGCTTATTGCCAAGACTGGCCCACATGATGGAAGGAGAGAATGAACTCTTACAAGTTATTTATGCACATGCCATGGCAAACACAAGTGTGCACATCCCACACACACATGCACACGCACACACATGGGCGCACACACACACACATATATACGTGCATAAATAAATGTAATATTGAAGAGGCCCAGTGATGGTGCATACCTATATTTCTGGCTTCCATTTGTGGGGATAAGGAAAAAGGATGATGTCATCCCAGGAGTTTAAAGCTAGCCTGGGCAAGACAGATTGTCCAAGGAAAGAGAGGAAGTAGAAGAACCCAGAAATGCTTACTTTCACCCAGTATTTATGAGATCAAAATTTCCACCAGTTTCAGCTGCAGATCTAAAACTGGCCCAAGTCCTCATAAGTGAATGCCTGCTGGGTTTTGGTGCTATATAATTCAAAGGGCCTCAGCTAAGGTTTCATTTTTCTTTGCTTCCTCTCTGATCTTCATGCCATACAGATTTTCTAGCTGAGGTTGATTCCCCCCCACTCATGTCTTCTATAAAAGACCACATACTCTTAATATTGTATCTTGTCTGGTACATACTTGCTCTGTTTAACGTAAAGATTCATAGAGGTTCACAAACTATCTTGCCAACCCTACCATCTTCCAGAAGAATTTTTCTATATTTCCATGTATTCCAGATCTATAACATGAAGTAAAGTCCTATAATAGCTGTGCAACAAAGTATCTAATAATATGACCTTCAGACACACTGAACAAATGAGTCAAAAGACTACCACTTGGTACCTGTGTGATGTCAAACCAATCCCCTTTCCCAACATTTGACATGATTACAGTAGTACTACCTAAAAAGTCATACATTCTTCCAAGGTTAACTCTTTGGCAGTTAAAGGATTTTAAGAATGAAGGAAAAATACTACTTCATTCATCTTTTTTATTTGTTTGTTTGTTTTTGTTTTTGTTTTTCGAGACAGGGTTTCTCTGTGTGGCTTTGCACCTTTCCTGGAACTCACTTGGTAGCCAAGGCTGGCCTTGAACTCACAGAGATCCGCCTGCCTCTGCCTCCCAAGTGCTGGGATTAAAGGCGTGCGCCACCACCGCCCGGCTCATTCATCTCTTGAAAGAGACCAATCCCATATAAAATTATAAGAAAGGTGTGTGTGTGTGTGTGTGTGTGTGTGTGTGTGTGTGTGTGTGTGTGTAAAAGTTCTCATTGGTAAACAAGAATACTAATACTAATTTTAAGCCAGGATATGGAGGCACATGCCTTTAATTCCATCACTTAGGAGGCAGAGGCAGGTGGATCTCTGAGTTGGAGGTCAGCCAGGGCTATACATAGTGAGGAAAGCATTCTAATTTTAAAAATACATATTGAGAGCTGGGAAAATGGTTCCATGGGTAATAATGGTTCTTGTGCCAAAATAAGGGCCTGAATCTCAATGGCTAGCACCCAAGTGACAATCCAGACATGGTCATGTGTGTAGGTGGACTTTCTCTGTCTCTCCAGTCAGTTCTGTCCTGCCAGCCCACTCCCAAATAACCACACAGAGACTTAAAATTAGTTATAAATGCTTGACCAATAGCTTAGGCTTGTTCTTAACTAGCTCTTGCATCTTTAATTGATCCATATTTAATATCTACAATTCACCATGTGGCAGTACCTTTTTTCAGCATGGTAAGTTCATCTCCTGCTTCCTCTGTGTCTCCTCACAATTCCTGTGGCCCCACCCTTCTTCTTCCCATTGTCCTCTCAATTTGGCTCTCCCATCTAACCTCTTCCTGCCTAGCTATTGACCAGTTAGCCCTTTACTAAAACAATGAGAATAACAAATATTGACAGTGTACAAAAATATTGTTTACAGCATTTCCCCCTTTTTGTCTAATTAAAAATGAAGGTTTACTTTAACAGTGAAATTATATATAACAAAATCAGTTATCAAGTAAGAATTATAGTTATAATATTCAATCTATTTGTATTTGGCAAATTTAGAGAAAATACTCTATCATGAGTCTAAAGTTTTATACCAAATTCACCTTTTATCATAACTAAGAAAAACATTAAGTCTAATTATTTAGTCTTTAACTCCATCAAAGGCCCCAGAAGGGTGTAATCTTACCTAATGACAGGGACATCTGGCTGCCTGAACAGTCACCCAAAGTTCTTCTGTAAGAAGAACTGGGGCATCCATCTTTGGCCTATAAGCCTAGTATATCTGACAGACATTTATGAGAAACAGGGGATTTTAAAGGACTGTCTTACCTTGTCTTGGCCAAGTTTGGCAGTCTCTTTTTTTTTGTATGTTCTACTGGTCCAATTTGGACAGTATACTCTCAGTAATTGAGGCAAGGGAAGTTTTTTGACCAAAGGGCTAGCTTTTGCTATAAAGAAAGCAAACTCCATACAGAGTTTCTTTGATGTCCCTCATCTTCTCTGAAGTAAATTGGTGCTGCCAGACACAGACGTGTTTCACTGTCATGAAAAGCTTTTTGTTATTAAAACATTTTAAATGTCATATTCTATAGATTTTTGAAGTGTTTGAACATCATCTATCTAAATATATCTGTTTGATCTTGAAAACATACCTAATATGACTACAAGTTTGATTATTATAGATGACTACCTACTAACCTTCTCTCCAAAGCGTGTTTTACTTCCATTTTGAATTCAATACATTTTCAAAATATACAGGTTGGCTTAATCCAACACCTTCCATAATGCAATGTGTTTTAGCAGTTATCACTCATTCATCTAATCAAAAATTTAGAGACAACACAATAACATACAGGATTCAGACTCCCTGTGTTTTTCCATCTTTACATGCCTTTTTTTATTTTATATTACTTTATGACTTTTTAAAGGACTTTGCTTTATTATTATCACTATTATTATTTAAAAATTTATTTATTTATTATTATACAGTATTCTGCCTGAACGTCATAAAAAGGTGACAGATCTCATTATAGATTGTTGTGAGCTGCCATGTGGTTGCTTGGAATTGAACTCGGGACCTCTGGAAGAACAGCCAGTGCGCTTAACCTTTGAGCCATCTCTCCAGCCCCACTTTTGGTTTATTTATAAACCATTTTTTATTCCACGACTGTATATATCCTTTCTCTTTTCCTTCTCAAGCCCATGTATATTTTTAAACACACTGCTACCTGTTTAGGGGTTTCTTTCATCTGGATCTATCTTTATTGATCATTGTAGTGTTCTTTGATTGCATGACACTATTCTTAAACTGGTATGTCAGTCACCTGTCTTGCCCAGCTTAATGCATGATGCTAGTACATGGAGGCTGGCAGCTGACTCCATCCCACAGGCAGCTGCTGGGAGATGTGTCTCTTTATTGGGACTGGCATGCGATTATGAGACTAGGGAGCCATGTTTGGCTCTGTTTTTGTGTGTTTGGAACCTTTTCTTAAGCTTTCTCAGGTCCTATGTAGATGCAGGTACTGGATGCTGGGCAACAATTGTAAGCAGACATTCTCTGTTCCACTGGTCAGTTCTGTCCTGCCAGCTGGCTCCCAGATAACCACAAAGAGACTTGTTATTAGTTATAAATGTTCAGCCAATAGCTTAGGCTTGATAGTAACTAGCTCTTGTATCTTAAATTAACCCATATTTAATATCTGTGTTCTACCATGTGGCGGTAGCTTTTTTCAGCACAGTAAGTTCATCTCCTGTTTTCTCTGCATCTTCTTGCAACTCCCATGACTCATCCTTCTTCTTCCCATCATTCTCTGTTTGGCTCTCCCACTTAACCTCTTCCTGTCTAGCCATTAACCAGTTAGCCCTTTATTAAACCAATGAGAGCAATGAATATTCATGGTGTACAAAATGATTGTTCCACAGCACATGTACTCACCTACAACTCCAGAGCTGGTTGACAAAGCAGGAGAAAACAGGAATCAGTGGGCTTGTGCACCACCTGCCTACCTGTAACTCTCTGAAAGACCCTGTCTCAAGGAAATAGGGTGGAGAATGATAGAGCAGGATATCTGATATCTCCTCTGCCCTCTACACACACAATTAGATACCCATACTCACACACAGCACTAAAACACACTAAACATATTTTTTAAAAAGAATATATATTTTGCTTCATCAGAAGTCAGAGATTCCTATCGGTAACTAATGAACATCCCTAATCCTCATGGTAAAGAGAATTCTCAAGCCATGGCACCTCATTTAATAAGTGCCTCAAGGGAGCAATGAACTAATTGCTTAGAAGCTAAGTAGTGAGTGAAACTGCTGTTTGAACATCTTCTGTTAGGAATATGTATGTAGTGTCTTCAGGGGTGAATAGGAATTCACCAGGGAAAGAATGGGGCATTGAGACTTGAAAAAAGAAGCCAGAGGCCTGAAGTACATACTTTTCCCCATCTTTGCTGTTCCCTTTCTAGTCAAACATATTTTCTGGAGCCATATTCATAAAACTGGCATTTGGACTGGACCTTTACCTGGCCATCTTCATCCTTTTGGCCATCACCGCTGTTTTCACAATCACTGGTGAGTCCTCTGTGTCCTTGGTTGAGATGCGCCACCTGCTGCTGATCCCACCCGTGTGTGTGCACATGTGTTTGTGCCTGTATCATAGTGCAGAAAACATAGCCACTAAATAAGACACTCAGTTAAGGAAACAATCATATATTCCCACACTAGAGCAAACATGGTTTTACTGGATGGCTTTGCACAAGGACAGCTAAATAGGAAAACCAAAGTGATATTAAACTTCTGCCCTTTCTGCTACTTTATATTTATAATTAAGCATAACAGTGAAACTACACTGTAAGGGAAACTTTGAGCAGACAGATGCAGGACAAGGGCTATCCATGGTATCATATCCCATTATTCTAGAGCTAAGGAAGCTGAGACAGGAGAATTGAGAGTCAAGGCCAACCTGGGTTACAGAGCAAGGGCCCTGTCTGGAAAAAGACAAAGTTAGAGGGAGAAGGGCCAGGGAAGTGAGGGGAGGAGAGGGGATGGGAGGAGATGGGAGAAGAGAAGAGAAAACAAAACAAAAGAAAGAATAGGCTAGAGAGAGAGTAGAACTAATGAAAGACATACCGGGGAGATAACGCTGTGGAAACAGGCTTATTTAGGTATGGTAGCTCACACTTGTAATCCCAGGAATGGGAAACAGGCAGAAGGACTGCCAGGAGTTCAAGACCAGCCTGGCCAACATAGAGACTCAAGGCCAGCCTTGGCTACAGAATAAGACTCTATCTCAAATACAGACAAACTAAGAATCAAGCTTGTGACTTAGCCTGGAGCTTCTCTATTTTCTTGCTTTGGTTTTTAGCTACTAAGTCTAAGCTACCCAATCCATTCTTGAACTGGCTCTGGACCTCAGAGGACCTTGAGGTTTACACTCTTTTGGCCTCAACCTCCCAGGTAGCTGGACTAACAGGTTCACTCCTGGCAGCCAGGGGCTTTGGATGTTTCTTCCTGCCATTTTTAATGTGTGTGTGTTTTTTTTAATGCATCTGGGGTGGAGGAGAAGCCATTTCTGAAGGCAAATACATAACTGCATGTGGATAAAAGGCTGGTTCCTCTCTTTATCTCCACAGGGGGCTTGGCATCCGTGATTTACACAGATACCCTCCAGGCCATTATCATGCTGATTGGGTCTTTCATCCTCATGGTGTTTGGTAAGCCAGGACTACATCTATAGATCCCTAGATTCTTGTTTCTGTCTATCTATCCATTATTGCTTCCTTCAAATTCTCCTGAGTCATATTTTCCTGTCAGTATTATAATTCCCATCATGGAAATGTTTACCTAGCATCTCTCTTGCTTTATTTTATCAAAAAGAGGAAAATGAGGTTTTTTTCCTTTAAAAATATTGCTTTGGTTAATTTTGTTATTTAACCTCCATTTCTTTGTGCTCAGAATAGATGAAACCCATTGGCTGATAACTTCAGAGGAGTATTGGTTGAAAGTATAAAAGCCATTGGTTTCTGTTGTAGTTGTATCAATAAGGTAATAACTGTTAAAGTAAAAGAGGCCATTCCAAGTTGAATGGAGCGAATCTCCTAACTATACTACTCCACGGATAGAAAAACAGTTTATTGTGGAGGGAACTGCCTGGTTATCTCACAGGCATAGAGAGCAGCAGTTCAGCAGGAAAGCTAGTGGACTTTATGTAGTAGTCAGCAGGATGTTGGTCCTTGAACTGATGGGGACTGTTCTGGTTAATCAGGAACTAGGTGCACTTTGCACATCAGTTGCCCGTTAGGGGAAGAGAAGGGAAGTAGTGGCTTTCTTGACAAACAGAAACCTGAATTATGAAGTTTCTTGAGGAATGCTGAGTTTAGGTTTCTTTATACCTGGTATGAATTCTTATGTTTATCTAGTACGAACCAGGCTGGGTTGGGCTTGGGCACTAATCTTAGAACGTTGTCAGCATTGCCATTTGGGGGCCTGCTTTGTGACCTAAAAGCTTTGAGTTTAAGAGAGAGAGAGAGAGAGAGAGAGAGAGAGAGAGAGAGAGAGAGAGATATGATGGGTACAGGGGAGGGATTGGAAAGAAAAAAAGAAGAGTGAAAATGATGTTTCAATTTCAAAAAGCAACCCAGTGATGGTGGCTCATGCCTTTAATCCCAGCACTCTGGAGGCAAAGGCAGACAGATTTCTAAATTTGAGGCAAGCCTGGTCTACAGAGTGAGTTCCAGGACAGCCAGGATTACACAGAAAAACCCATCTCAAAAAAATCAAACAATAATAATAATAAAATAATAATAATAATAATAATAAATTTCCCAAACCAAACACTTACTAAAATAAAAAACCTTTTGATTTATCTAGAACTTTCACTAAATACAGAATTAAGTATTAGAAAATTTCAGGTAACTATTAACCAGTTGTACTATTTTATATAACAATCTATTAAAAGGGGATATTCTCTGAATCTCTTGCCTATTCATAGAACCCTTTTCCTCCTACTGAGTTGCCTTATCCAGTCTTGATATGAGGATTTGTGCCTGGTCTTATTGTATCTTATCATGCCATGTTTGGTTGATATCCCTGGGAGGCCTACTCTTTTCTTAAGGGAAATGGAGGAGCAGTGGATCTGGGGGAAAGGAGAGATATGGGGGTGAACTGAGAAGAGTGGAGAGAGAGGAAGCTGTGGTTGGGGTGTATATCAGGAGAGAAGGTCACTGAGGTTAGCATGGACTCCACTTCAGGGGGTAATTATAAACAGCAGCTCTCTGCAATGTGCAGGAGACATTTTATTTCTCTAATGCTTTTGCAGCATTTATTGAAGTTGGAGGCTATGAAAATTTTACAGAGAAGTACATGAATGCCATCCCATCTGTAATTGAGGGGGACAACCTGACAATCAGCCCCAAGTGCTACACTCCTCAGCCAGACTCCTTCCACATCTTCCGAGATGCTGTCACTGGAGACATTCCATGGCCAGGAACTGCATTTGGAATGGTTATTACATCTATGTGGTATTGGTGCACAGACCAGGTAAGTGAATAAGTGTGTGTGTCAGGTGGGGAATGTCTGTTACTTCTCATCTCATACAAAAGCATCTAGGTTCTGGTTTCTACACAAAAACATCATTTTTAAATCCAAACATTTCCACAGCACCTACAAAAAAGAGCTACTTGGTGCCACACCCTACGTTGTATCATGTCCCTCCAAAGCAAACACAGCAGGCTCCTTCAACTAAGCGTTTTGCTGTTGATCACCATTCTTCTTGTACTGAGAGTGTGTCTGTGAACCATAAGCATAGACATGACCTTAGAACTCATTAGAAGTAAATGCTCTCAGACACTACCCTATCCTTTATCCAGTCCAATTTTAGAAAGAAAGCAGGCTGAGCAAGCCAGTAAGCAGAATTCTTCCATGGCTTCTGCTTCAGTTCCTGCCTCCATGTTTCTGCCCTGAGATCCTTCTCTGGTTTCCTTCAGTGATGGATTTATATGCTATAAGGTAAAATAAATCCTTTCTTTCCCAAGTTGTTTTTGGTCATTGTGTTTTATCTTGGCAATAGAGACCCTAACTAAGAACCCTAACAGAAATTTGTACCAGGTCATGGAATAGTGCTCTGATGGACCTGACTGTGTATTTTGGGAAGGATTGTGGTAGCATTTGAACTTTGGGCTAGTAAATACATTGAGTGCTCAGAGCAATGGGCTGTTCTGTGGGAGTTTGGAAGATAAGGCTATGGAGAGAAGGGCAGACAATGGGGGCTACCTTATAAAGTTCCAGAGGGAAGTTTGAGAGTCCTTTAAGAATTCCATCAGAGCCATTTGATATTTTGATTTTAGCATCAGTGAAATGAGACCTTTGCTTTACTAGAACAGTGGATGCTGGTCAGCTGGGGCTTTGAAATCAGCCATGATTAAGAAGCATCCAGCATCTTTGATGTGAAGTGTTCTGGGAAGTTTCCTTAGGGCTGACACACAGGAGCTGTGGCCCAGAAGCAAGGCTGTGCCTAGTGCTGGCCGCCAAACTTAGTAATGTGTAGTAGTTTTCCAGGTGGTACTGGTTTTGAAGTCATGAAGGGGCTGTGGGGAGCCACTGAGGCTTGGCACTGTGAGAGTTCAGGAGAAGGTATTAATAAAGGTGCAGGCTTAGTTGCAGTAGAAGCCTCAGGATTGACAGGGCCATGGAAAGAAGTGGAGGCTTGGTATGATGTGGCAAAGTCAGAGTCACCCAAGAGAGGCCAGAACATGATACCGGTGAAGGTGCAGTTCAGTTGCTGTAGAGACTCCAGCATTTTGGAGATGCCAGGATCACAAGATGACCACCAATGTAGAAGCAGGAGTTGGGTGGAACCTGCCTGAGCCTAGGAGACGAGCTGCATGTGCTTCTGTCTTTGGATTCATATTTGCTGGGATGAAACACCATGACCAAACAGCAAGTTGAAGAGGAAAGGGTTTATTTGGCTTACACTTCCACATCACTGTTCATTATCAAGGGAAATTAGGGTAGGAACTTAAGCAGGGCAGGAACCTGGGGTTAGGAGGTGATGCAGAGACCATGGAGGGATACTCTTTACTGGCTTGCTTCCCATGGCTAACTCAGCCTGATTTCTTATAGAACCCAGGACCACCAGCCCAGGGATGGAACCACCCACAGTGGGCTGGGCCCTCCCCCATCAATCACTAATTAAGAAAATGCCTTAAAGATGGATCTCATGGAGGCATTTTCTCAACTGAGTCTCCTTCTCTCTGATGACTGTAGCTTGTGTCAAGTTGACATAAAAATCAGCTAATACAGATCCAGATGGCAGGTCCAGTGAAGAGCTGCTGCCCAAGCCATTTGGAACTCAGAGGATGATGAATGGGTTCCAGGCATCAAGCACTGAGCTTATAATACTCTTGAGTCTTAATTTTGCTTTGATTTGATTGTGACAGTGATTCTTCCTGCTTTGAGTAAGAACTACATACTTTTGATTTATGGAGATCCCACAGTCAAGAGACTTTGGAATTTTAGAGAGACTTTGGCTATTTTAGAGAAACTTTATACTTTAAAAGAAACTTTGGGGATGATTTGGGAGGAATTGTGGGAAGGGGAAGACATAATTAGAATATATTATATGGAAAAATCCATTTTCAATTAAAAATTATGAGAAAAAAGAATACTTTGAATTTTTTAAGAAGCCAAACTTTTAAAAATGTTTGAAATTTTAAAGACTGTGGGACCTTTCAAAACTTAAAATATTTTATATTATATTAATATTAATATAAAATCTTCAGGATAAATAAGAAAGAAAAGATCGTAGTCTGTCAGTGATGTGTTAAAGTTGAAAAAAGGGTCAATTTTGCTACATAGTTTTGTGTCAACTTAACACAAGCTAGAGTCATTTTAGAAGAGTGAACCTCAGTTGAGAAAATGCCCCACCAGATTGGCCTGGGGAAAGGCCTGTGGTGCATTTTCTTAACCGATGATTGATGTGGGAAGTTCTAGTTCACTGTGGGCAGTGCTGCCTCTGGGCTTAGGATCCTGGATTCTAAGAAAGCAGGGTGAGCAAGCCACGGGGAGCAAGCCAGTGAGCAGCATTCCTTCATGGCCACTGCTCTACTCTTTGTCTCCAGGTTCCTGGATTCCTTCCCTGGCTTCCTTCAGTGATGGACTTATAAACTGTAAGGTGTAATAAATAATTTTCTCTCGAAATTGCTTTTGGTTGTGGTGTTCTATCACAACAGTAGAAACCCTAACTAAAGGCAATTATCAAGTGAAAGAATCCCTGTTTTTGACAATGTTTTAGAAGAAAATACCAAGAAGTTGTAGTTTTATGAGGAGCTTGGGATAGACAACAGTAGAACATCTTCCTAGTGTATACAAGACCCTGGGTTTGAACCCCCAGCACTGTAAGAGGTAGGGGGAGAAAAGAGAAGTATGCAAGATATTATGGAATTGTTTTTATCCATCGTGCTTTTCTACAGAACTCTTAAGAGATTTGCATAGGTTCAGTAGAATATAATTTAAATTTATATTCATTCTTCTCTGAGGATCATCATAACTAAATATGATTCATAGCTAGGTGTTCTCAGAACATTCTAAAAATAATCTACATGGATGTCTCAGTGATCTACTTACTGCCTGATTATTGTGTTCCCATAGCAACAGGTATGACTAGTCAAAGAGGCAATTACCTCATAACAGTAGGGAGATCCTGATGATGCCTACAATATTTATTCACAGCTTAAAACAGAACATAGGGCAGCATTACTACTAATAGGGCCTATCTAATGCAGCTCGAACACTCTATGCATTCTCATGAACATAGGCACATACTTGTCCCAGTATACCCAAAGAGGTCAGAGGACAAGCACAGATGTCAGTCCTCACATTCCACCTGGGTCTCTTGGTCACTGCTTCATATGCCAGGCTAGCTGGCCAGCGAGTTTCTGAGGGTTTTCCCATCTCTGTCCCCCATTATTCATAAAAGCACTAGGATTACAGATAGATGCCCCTCTGCCCAGGTTTGCGTGGGTTCTCTGGACCCAAACATGAATCCTTATGCTTTACCCACTGCGACGTCTCCCCGTGAGTGTCTAAACACATGTGAACTATAGCTAACCTGTATTGACTTCCATATACCAAGAGTCTTATATACATTGCTCATATTCAGAATGTTATGAGAGGGGTAAGATTGCTTGAGGAACGAAGCCACATAATATACAAATTACATGATATTTCAAATCATAATATTCCTCCAGAGCTCATTAGTTTCCACCAACACCATCACTTCTCATTGCCATTTTAAACCCTGAAAGACAGCTTGGACATCATTTTCTGGTTGTCTCACTCACTGTATTGTGTTTTCCTGGCAGGTCATTGTACAGCGCTGCTTATGTGGCAAGAACATGTCCCATGTGAAGGCTGCCTGCATAGTGTGTGGGTACCTGAAGCTGCTGCCCATATTTTTCATGGTAATGCCAGGGATGATCAGCCG
>CABHPH010161317.1:15377-26119 GCA_902168325.1 Peromyscus nudipes
TTGTGTTTTGAAAATGAATGAATGGCACAAGAATAAATTTTTAAAAATCAACAAATATGGTGCTCTTGTTTAATGTCTGAATTATTTTTTATAGGCTGTTTGTCACTGTATTAATTGTCACCAGCATCTTGTGGGTCCCAATAGTAGAAGTATCTCAAGGTGGACAACTGATCCACTATACAGAGTCAATTTCTAGCTACCTTGGGCCTCCTATTGCAGCTGTCTTCCTGCTTGGCATCTTCTGTAAAAGGGTCAATGAACAAGTAAGTGAAAAATGGGATTTTCCCTGTGGGTGTAAGAAAAGTTTGTTTCTCTCCCTGGTGTCACAAGATGTGTTCTTGCTCTTGCATGTGTACACCCAAGGCCTGTTTCAATATTTGCTGTGGTCACCACAATGTCTGATCTTTCCTAAAGTGTGATTTGACACGTGTTCTCTCCATTCATAGTATATACAGTCTTTACCTGGTTTATAAAACATCAATTGCATGGTACAGTGCTGGGGAGCATGAGTTTAGGAGATGAACTGTCAGTGTCCCATCAGGACACTAATATACTGATGTGAAGCAAATAACTCCACTCTGTCCAACGAAGATGAAGATAGTGACTACTTTATAGGAGTTGTTAAGAGGAGCAAATGAGATAGTACAGCAAATACTTTAAAGCTAGTAAAAATAAAATATGTTCATTGTTATTGTGATAGGGATAGTTGATCTTTTTACTTGTATGTCTAATCCTTTATGTGTCTCTAGTTGTTTACTACATTACGTGATTTTCAGGCAAACGTCACATTCATAGCACTTAGTGTCTAGTGCTTTCTTAGCCTTTCAAATTGTGTAGCATGAACATCATAATTCTACTCGTTCTCCAAAATAAAGCACAAGCTTTTATTCTATATATAAGACAAATCAGGACAATTTTCATTTTGGGTCAGTGTGGACAGTAGAGTGCTGTTTTTGGACAGTCGACAGTGTGATGGTATTTCAAGACCACAGAGGACAACTTCCGCTGATAGCTTGTATTTGCAATTATCCCAGTTTGTTGGTCCTCACCTAATAAAATTGTAGTAATTAATTTTGACTTATCCGAATGATTGTCTCATTTTTCCTAAGCACTCTTGGTTGTGTTCTTGTTTTGTTTTTAACAGGGTGCATTCTGGGGTCTGATGGTTGGACTCGTGATGGGCCTTATCCGTATGATTGCAGAGTTTTCTTATGGGACAGGGAGTTGCCTGGTCACCACTAACTGTCCCACGATCATCTGTGGAGTGCACTACCTATATTATGCCGTCATTCTCTTTTCCGTGTCTGTGTTGGTTACTCTGGGAGTTTCTTTCTTAACAAAACCCATTCCTGACGTACACGTGAGTGTTGCACAAACTAGCAGTCTTTGCTTTCATAATTTGCATAATGGCAACTTCAGCTAATGCCAGGCTAATGGGATTGTTGGTTTAGGAGGAACCTGAAAGCCAACCAATCAGTTATTCAGCTGAACCCTCTGATTGAGTGTGTGTGAGGCAACAGTCGATTGCTAAGAGGCTAGGAAAAGGATGACCGTTTTGAGTGCCAGTGTGATGGCTCCACAGTTAAAAGGGCTTTCTGAGCAAGCCCAGGAACAACCTGAGTTGTCCCTGGAACCCACAAAAAGGCTGAAGGAGGGCACTGACTCCACAAAATCATCCTCTAACTGCCATGCATGTCTATGAGTATACTCACAAACACATCACACACAAACAATAAAAAACAGTGAGCGTACTATTCCAAATACCTCATGATGCAGGTGGAGAGCATATCTGTGCCATTGTGATAGACACTGGGAAGGGAATAATCTCTATTGTTTAATAGATGGAGAATGATCTTATAAGAGACCTGGCTATCTGGACTGGGCCTCTCTAGTGTGTAGTTGGTTTTTTTATTCTTTGCTCTTTGGGGGCCTGACACTCAGCCCCCAAATAAATACATGGAGGCTTATTCTTACTTATAAATATGCAGCCTTAGCTTGGCTTGTTTCTTGCTAGCTTTTCTTAAATTATCACATCTACCCTTTCCTCTGGGCTTTTACCTTTCTCTATTCTTATATGCCTTCCTTTCCTTCTTACTCATGACTAGCTCTGTTGCTGTTTGGCCCATGGCATCCTCCTCTCCTTCTCCTTTTCTTGCTCCTATCTTCTCTAGATTTCTCCTATTATTTATTCTTTCTGTCCACCAGTCCCACCTATTTCTTTTTTCTTGCCTAGCTATAGGCTAGGCTATTCAGCTCTTTAGTAGACCAATCATATGTTTATGCAGGCAAAGTAACATACCTCCACAGAGTTAAGCAAATGCAACATAAAAGAATGCAATACATCTTTGCACCATTAAACAAATATTCCATAGCCTAAATGAATGTAATACATCTTAAATTAATATTCCACAACAATTTACCCTTTTGTCTAAATAAAAATGAAAGGTTTAACTTTAATATAGTAAAACTATACACAACAAAGAGAGTTATCAAATAAGAATTACATTTAGAATACCCATTACATTAGTATTTAGCAAATTCAGAGGAAATACTCCATTGTCTATCTTACCTTAGTGATTCCAAAGTTTTATACCTAATTTACTCTCTATCGTAAATAAGGAAACTATAACTCCTAACTATCTAGTCTTTAACTCCATCAAAGATCCCAGAAGGATGTAATATTACCTAATAACAAAGATATCTGGCTGCCTGAACAGTCACCCAAAGTTCCTCTGCAATGTTGGGATATCCATCTTCAGCCTACAGACCTAGAATATCTGGTAGGCTTTTCAGTGAAGCAGGAAATTTGCAGGGCTGTTTTGCCTTGTATTATCAAAGTTCTTCAGATGCTTTCCTCTGTGTCCTGCAGAATATCTGGCAGACTCTTCTGTGAAGCAGGAATCTTGAAGGACTGTCTGCCTTGTTTTGACAAAGTTCAACAGTCTTTTCCTGTGTCCTTCTTACACTGAAAGCAAACTCCATATGGAGTTTCTTTGATGCCCCTCATCCTTCTAGGAAGTAAACTGGTTCTGCCAGGAGCAGATGTGTCTCATTGTTGTAAAAAAGCTTAGGTTAAACATCTTAAATGCCATGTTCTCTGTGTCTTTGATGTGTTTGAAAATCATCTATCTATCTAAAATATACCTGTTTAACCTTGAAAACATACCTAATGTGAGTACAAGTTCGATTATTATAGATTAACTACTAACCTCATTTTTAATTATACATTGCATTTTTAATGAGCTGCATAAGCACAATACCCCAAATATATATACAGTAAAAATAACTTTAAATTTGTATCAATATACCAAAATCCATGCCAATGCAAAATATATGAGATTAATAGTTTTTATCTTCTTGCATATATGAAAAAATTACATGATAACACATGTTCCATATATTTTCACATTTTGTGTTTTAATACACAAAGCAAGAGAACCTTGACCATATAATGGACAAACAATAGTCAAAATTCCATAAAACTTAGAAGTTTAAAATAACAACAGTGGCCGGGCAGTGGTGGTGCACACCTTTAATCCCAGCACTCGGGAGGCAGAAGCAGATGGATCTCTGTGAGGCCAGCTTGGTCTACAGAGTGAGATCCAGGACAGGATCCAAAGCTACACAGAGAAACCCTGTCTCAAAAAAATAAAAATAAAAAAATAAAAATAAAACCAACCAACCAAACAAACAAACAAAAAAACAGTGGACAAAGTTCAGAGGTGGGATGGGAGAGGGATGTGTGATTACATTTGGAATTCAAGAATTGAACACAGATAGCTGTCCAAATAGAATGGATGTAGAAACAGAACTTATGACATGTCAAGTGACAATGACAACCCCTAGTCATCACAGAACAGGAAGGGCAACAAGGAGTGAGGAAGGCTGGATAATAACTCCTGGGATTATACAGAAGAGAGAAGTGATGATACTTCACAGAAATTTGTTCTGTAGCTTATAAGCAAAGAGGGGAAAGGGGGTTGAAGTTTTCAACATACTCACAGAAGGGATGTTGAAGGAAATGGAAATATTAATTTCCTTGATTTGATCATTACATTTTGCATATATGTGTCAAATTAATGCTCTCTGCCACATAAATATGTATAATTATTATGTGTTGCGTAAAACCTTCAAGATAGGAATGATGGTGCACCAGCACCTGGGAGGTGGAGGCAGGGAGATCAGAAGTTCAAGGACATCCTCAGCTACATAACAAGTACAAGGTCTTTTGGAGCCCACAGAGGTTTCCTATTGAGATCTGAGCTTGCTTTACCCAGCAGGGCTGCATAGGGGATGCACATTTACCAGGTATTTGGGATGGTCTGCGCTTGGCTGTGCTAGTTTGCGCCACTCCTTGGCATTTCTATAAAAAGCCCTTTAGAAGAGACAGAAGGGGCAGGCCAGTTTTGACCCAGGCCCTCCCAAAGCTATCCTATGTTTCTATCTGTCTCTCTCCCCTCTATGTTTCTATCTAAATATTTCCCACTTCTCCCTTCTCAAGAGTACCCTAGGGGAAAAAGTGGGAGCCGGTCTCCCACAAAGGTCAACCTGGGCTACATGAGAACCTGTGTAACAAAACAAATAAACAAACACCAACAACACATAAATTAAATTCAAAAAGCAATCTCTAGCCAGGCTGAAAATAACAATGAAGTTACTATTAACAATTAGACAATAAGGACAATGAAATAAAAATGATGTCACTATTCACAGTTAAGCAATAAGGACAATGAAGTTATTATTGAAAAACAGAAGGACGATGAAATAGCAATGAAGTTATTCTTCACAGTTAAACAATAAGGGCAATGGAATAACAATGAAGTTGCTATTGACAGACAATAAAGACAATGAAATAACAATGAAGTTACTACTTACAGTACACAATAAGGACAATGAGTGAAACCAAGGCATAATTTAGTCTAGGTTAATTTTCTACTTTTCTGAAAGTATAAAGCCCAAATTAAGAGTTTTAGAAATTTTGATTTTTTAAATGTTTCCTTCCCAAATAATTAAAAACAGAAATGACTTTAAATGGTTCATGTGTTTTGGAGAGTGTGATATGGCAGGAGCACCCTTCATTACAATCCATTATACTCTTTCGTGCAGTCTGATTTTTTTTTAATTGTACAAAACGGAGACTATTGTTGAGTGTTTGCAAACATGTGCCTTTTGCTAATTAATGCTCTCTGTGGTCTCCTCTCAGCTGTATCGCCTGTGCTGGACTCTTCGGAACAGTGAGGAGGAAAGAATCGATTTAGATGCAGAAGATAAAAGGGAGGAAGGAGCTGATGATGTGACTGAAGAGGGTAACGTCTCACTTATGCATTGGTTTTCATGGTGTGGCTTACTGGGGATTTTTATGTATATTTTTAATCAAAATATAATTACATCACTTCCCTCGTACCTTTGCTCATTCTTGCCCCTCCAAACCCCTCTCCCTCTAACTCCTCTCATGAATTATAGCTTCTTATTCTTTAATTAATATTGTTACATATATGTATGTGTATTCACAAACACATAAATGCAGCCTGCTGAGTCTGTGTCTGTTGTGTGTATATGGTTTCAGGGCTGACAGCTTTGTGTTGCATAATCAGTTACAGGGCTCATCCCTAGGAGAGGTTAATTCTCCCATTCTTGGCAGTCATTAGTTGCCTGTAGTTTTTTGTTTTTTGTTTTGTTTTGTTTTGTTTTGTTTTGCCTAGGAGTGGAATGTAGTGAAAATTTTCCCCTTTCTACGTTAACAAGTCTATTAATATTATCATTGTTCTTGTCTTGTTTATAAAGCCTATGCTGGCTAGTTTTATGTCAACTTGATACATGATGGAGTTATCTGAAAGGATGGAACCTTGATTGAGAAAATGCTTCCATAAGATTCAGCTCTAAGGCATTTTCTTAATTAGTGATTGACTGGGCAGGACCCAGCCTATGGTGGGTGGTGCCATCCCTGAGCTGGTGGTCCTAGATTTTATAAGAAAGCAGGCTGAGCAAGCCAGAGAGAGCAAGCCAGTAAGCAGCACCCCTCCAGGACCTCTGCATCAGCTCCTGCCTCCAGGTCCCTTCCCTGCCTGAGTTCCTGTCTTGACTTCCTTCAATGGTGGACTATTACCTGGAAGTATAATGAAATGTAAACCTTTTCCTCTCCAACTTCCTTTTTGGTCATAGTGTTTCATCACAGCAATAGAAAACCTAACTAAGACAGATCCATTTCTGTGAAAGTATGTTTCACAGCAGGTTTTCTGGTGTTCTGGCTCTTACAATCTTTGTGACTCCTCTTCCAAGATGTTCCCTGAGTCATAGATGCAGTAGCTGCGATGTAGATATATCCACTGGAACTTGGCTTTACCTCTGCATTGTGTCAGGTTGTGCTTTTCTGTTATGACTTCACGTACGGTGGAGACATGCTTCTTTGATGAGGGATGATATCTACACTTAATCTGGCTTCTGCAGTTATCCAATTCTCAAGAAGTTGTTTTTATAGCAAACTAAAACATTCAAATCTCACTGGCACAATAATGAAGGTAACATGCTAGATATGACATCTATGCATCCACTCACCTACATGTGCATCTTTCTGCCCATCCATGGTACTTACTACCTGCCAAGTGCTGAGATGACATTCAGTTACTTGCTAACTTCTCCATCTTCATATCTTGTGATTAAGTATCTAGCCTCAACCTCATTTCTTAGTATTCTCGCCAGTACACCCATAGCAGAAGAGATGCCTCAGCTTTCTTTACATACACCAGCTCCTAGGATATTGTCACAAAGACTCCCTAGGATATTTTCATGAAGCATGTTATTGGAATGTTTGCCAATTGTGACAACTGGTATTGTAATATAATTTTAATTTTTACAGTGAGCTTAAGATAGTTTTTCTTCTTCTAAGTTGTTTATCAACTCTATAGTATGTTTAAATGGATCTCTAAATGGCCTTGCCTTTCTTTTTTTTTTAATTTCAAAAACCCATTGTATATTGGGGCAAAAAAAAGCCTCTATGGTATTGTATGCAAATCCCTCACCATGTTACTGCCATTTTGCCACTTAAATTTACTTTTAAGGCTATTTTTCAGCTTTTATATAGTCAAATTTATAATATTTTCTCAGAATTCTATTGGTTCTTATAAAAACTGTGATCACTATTTACAGACATTTCTACAGCATTGGCGAGATGTTCTACACATCTTTGGTGATATTTTATTTTTCTTTCTTGTTCCAGACCAAACTGAGAAACCTCGTGGATGTCTCAAGAGGACTTATGACTTATTCTGTGGTTTGCAAAAAACAGAACCCAAGCTGACTAAGGAAGAGGAAGAAGTCCTGAAGAAGAAACTCACAGACACATCAGAGGAGCCCTTCTGGAGGACTGTTGTGAATGTCAATGCCATTGTCCTCCTGACTGTGGCAGTTTTTTTCTATGGCTATTTTGCCTGAATTCTAGCTCAGTCACAACAACATTGGCTAAGCAAAAGACCATTTTATGCATTTTCATTTTAAAGTTTGCTATCCTGCAAAGGGACATGAGCAATTTGGTAATTTTATCTATTAAGGCTGCATCAGAGTTGAATTTTTTTGTCCCTTCATGTAAATAGTTTATAATTTACAAAACTACTAAAGTGACTTCATGAAAGTATATGAAGTAGGCAAAGAGCCCAAAATCCTTTTTTGTACTTGTATGAAGTATTATCATTAACTGAAATTTTATAGATTTAAGACATATAATGTGATGATTTCATATGTAAGTTATGAAAGTATTACCAAAACCAAGTCAACTGGCACATCCATATGCTAACATAGTTGCTCTTTTGTATTGTACACAGAGAAAATACTTATCTGCTCTCTCAGCAAATTTGAAATCTACAGTACATTATTACCCATAGGTACATGTTGTCCTTTTATTAAATTGTTGCTGCCTTTTAAGCCACAGCTGTCCAAATGAGCAACTGCAACTCCACCGCTACCAGCAGCAGTTAGACTGCAAAGGCTGTAGCCAGAGGGAATTCTGTTCCCTCAGGCTCCAACTCTTCCAAAGCTACGAAAGGAGCTTCACTAAATCTCTGTCCCTCTAAAGAACTCAAAATTCAAAGGTTGAGGTGGAATTTGCTCTCCAGAGATGCTGACTAGCAAGTAGCTCACCTCCTCTCCTTCCTAGCATCCTCCCCAAAAGCCCTTGTGCACCTCCTTGCTTTTCCTTAAAAACTCTTATCCATCTGGCTCCTCTCTACCACTTCATGTCAGCTAGTTGCTGATGCAGCCTCCTGACCACAGGTGAATTTTATTTAACCAAACACATCTTTGCATCATTAAACAAATGTTCCAAAGCATAAACAAAAGTAACACACCTTAAAATAATATTCTACAATAGGCACAATGCTGTGTATTATTAGACCTCTGTAACATAGTCATCTTACAGCCAAACATTTGTATTCTTTAACCATCATCTCTCCTTTTTATCCCATCCCTGAGCCCCTGGAAACACCACTGCTGTAGAGTATCTTGTGCTGCTGTAACAAATATGAATATTAGAAATTATGAAATGTGGGGATTTGTTGGTTTTCTGGTTTTGTTTTGTTGTTTGTTGTTTGTTTTTTTAGTTCTCCAGATATGGAAGGACACCACTTAAGAGCCAGAATCTGGAGAGGACACTTTTGCTACATCATTCCTTGGTACAAAGTGAATGGTCAAAAAAATTTGTGATGGAAAGGGAAAAGAACCAAATTTGTCTTTTTATCAGAAACCTACTCCTGTAATAATACTGATTTGTTCCTGAGAGAAGAGTCCTCATGAGCTGGTCACTCCCCAGAAGTCCCTCCTCTCTGCACTGATACTAGGAATTGGGTTTTCAACATATGAACTCTGGTGGATCTTTTAAACTATAGAATTATCTCCAACCTCTTATATTCAAATTATATCCATTTCATTCTGGTGACACCAGAGGTATTAATTTGTTTGCAGAACAGCCCAGAAGTCAAAAATTTATGTAAATCAGATATGAATGAGACTCAAGGCATCAATTTTAGAACACCCTCCTGCTGTCTTCCTGGGAAACCAAACATGCTACTTCAAAGAGCACACTGGTGGGGGTAGGAATGGAATAGAAATTCTCATTCCAAAAGGGAGAGAAAGACAAGAAGAAAGGAGTCACTGGTCTCCAGTTGGCCTTAAGGCCATGAGGTAATTGCCTTTGACTTTATACCCTGCTTCTCAGGCACATGAGGGCAGAGGCTGGGCCCCCAGAGCCTCAGGCAATGTTGCCCCAATGACTCAACTATGTTTGTCTTCTTTAGAAAAACAATCATCCATGTGGAATCTATGTATAAAGATGGTTGTTGCAGTGTTTTTCATACTGTCTTAAGATACTTCCCATTGTCTTCCCTTTGAAGCAAATCCCTTGGTCTAACCCTCATTAAGCAAAGGGATTATACTTGTCCATAAAGAAAAAGGAGAGCAGACTATTGGGACCTTTCTTAGAGAAGTGAGTCACAGCAGCAACACTCTAAATAGCCCACCAAGAAAACAGAACAGAACTAAACAGTTCTCAGCAACTGATTGAATAAACAGAGTGTGACATACCTGAAAGGTAATAAAACAAACCAGTATGGATGGATTACAAGCCTTATGTAAAAGAAAAAAAATATGCATCTATTTCTACTAGGTTATAGGTGGGTCAAAACTAACCTCTAATGACAGTGATTGAAGACTTGTCCTTGGGGACATTGACAAAAAGGCAGTATGAAGGTTTTCTGGAGTTGGAGACAGGGAGTGCTATAAATATTGATTGGGCTGCAGGCCATGGGAGAACATGCCTTTGTAAAAATTAATTGAACTGTAAGGTTAAGGTATGTTAATTCTACTGCTTATATTGTTTCAATAAAATTCCACTGTTTATATTGTTTAAATAAAATAAAAAGGAGAACACAAAATTGATGTTGTGCCTACAAACAACAAAAACCTCAAATTTTTCTACCAGGGTCCTGGTATAACAACAACAGTAAAGACTGGTCTTTGAGAAGGTAAAAAAAAAATGTCCATCAGTAAGCCCTCTGCAAGAAATACCTAGTGAGGAAAGTAGGTAATTGTAGGTACATATATAAATTAATAGATAAAATAAGAATGACAACAATGTCTGCTGATTTTTAAATAATGCACTATGAGCTCTGGAGATGACTCAGCAGTTTAAATCTTTCTGTCTTGCAGACAATCTGAGTTTGGTACCTAGCACCCACCTAAGGTTGCTCATCCATGTCCAGGAAATATGACACACATGTGCATATACTCACACTCACACAGTCAGTTTTATACACATAAAAATAAACCTTTAAATCATGCATATATACATATGGTGATACTTGTGTGTGTACATGACAACATGTATGGAACATGCAAGCAAATCATTTTGAGCAAATAGTTACAGTTGAAGATGATAAAAGTACAAAAACTTTTGAATAGGTTCACTAGTTCCTTGAGCAGAAGAAAATGTGTAGGAGAGATATTGTGTAGCAAGTGAGAAACTAGGCATGATTCCACATGGCTGGCAGGAAATATGTTGAACAGGTAGGAAGGATGTCACATGGGCAGGAGGGATGTTGCACAGGTAGGAAGGATGTTGCACATGCATGAAGGATGTTGCACAGGTAGGAAGGATGTTGCACATGCATGAAAGATGTTGCACAGGTAGGAAGGATGTCACACAGGCAAGAAGGATGTTGCACAGGTAGGAAGGATATCATACAGGCAGGAGGGAT